>JAOTOM010005040.1:0-170000 GCA_034440615.1 Ashinkailepas kermadecensis | reverse complement strand
TATATACTGAATGTCTCCAACCACAAGTGAGATTTCATAGCACCCTAGTGCCCTGTCTAGCAGCTGTGTTCCCAATCAGCTCAGATGAAGACGCTATCCGTCTAACAGCTATGTATTCCCAATCAACTTTCGAGCGTTTGCATTTATCGAGTCCAGTCGCTTTGGTAGGACTTAGCTGTGAGCTCTCTTTCTCTCTCCCTCTATCTCTCTCTCTCCCTCTCTCTCTCTCTCTCTCTCTCTCTCTCTCTCTCTCTCTCTCTCTCTCTCTCTCTCTCTCTCTCTCTCTCTCTCTCTCTCTCTCTCTCTCTCTATCTAAATTCATAATTGCATGATTCATGTAGGCATTTATTAGACTCTGGGGATGATAGTTCAAACCATAAATAAGAGGATTTGGGGGACGAGATGAATACATCACTAGCATTATGGCTGGACAATCCCTTCTAATGTTCATCGTGTACGCAAGTCTACCACCAAAAAACACCACAAGTCCTCCCATATCTAAAGTAGTATCATCTATAGAACTAAGCCCATCTAAAAGAGCTTGGAGAACGAGTGCCCCTCTCTCACCTTGCACGCTGTCCTCCCCTCCCCGTGCTCAGTGTGCGCCATTCTCGTCCAGCGAACGGTAGGCTGGCACCAGAGAGCATTTGTCGGACGCAAACAGGCCGCATTTTGTCACTTCCTGACCAGCCGACCTCAACAAATGAGTTTTAAAGTCGAGCTGAGAGCTTGTCTGACCCTCCTGAGTGGCAGGCCAGATGGCGACCGAACGCGAGAGGACATTGCTGATATCGCACATTTGATTTAAGATCCCGGACACACCAGATACCAGCATTTCGGACGTCGATGCGAACATTCAGCCGTGCGTGAGCATGCCTTGTCTCGCATGAGGATGTCAATCACCAGGATGAACGTGTCAGTCATCACAAGGAATTTTGTAATCATTTCTTCGGACATGCCGGTCGCTCCGACGAACATGTCAGCTATTGACAAATATGTCAGTCATTCAGCCGAGCATGTCTGTCATTTGTGCAAACATGCCGGTCCCTGAACACTTTAGGGCGTCGGATGAACATTACGATAGCTCGACAACATCGACGCGCCAAGACACATGGGAAAACATCAAGATAAGAGACCAAGAATAGACAACATAATAGTCCAGAATAGACAAGATAATAGATACCACTCCAGAGGAATGTAAAACAGATGGACGCCACTGGATGGGAACACACCAACGCATGGCACCAGCAGTGGGGTGAGCAAAGGTCATCGCTTCTCAGCAGGCGGTTATCGAGTGGGATGGCCGGTGGGCTCAGCCCGGTGGGTTCACGCCGGTGGGCTTTGCTTCCATTTCTCCAACACTGAGCACAACATTAGAAGTCATCCAAAACAGCTGCATCAGAACAGCCGCAGGAGCCCTCAGCAACACACCCGTGGCAAGTCTTCTAGTAGATCCAGACATGCCTACCCTCCGCTTCAGGAGGACACAACAGCTGTGTCGCTACCACATCAAAATCAAGTCCATTGAAAACCACCAGGCATAGCGATGCCTTCGGCCTGACAGATAGAGAGGAGCCGGACGCAAACAGTGTTCAAATTGCCACGGCTCTTTCAGATCTTAACCTCACAATGACAACCACTGTAGCTCGACCGTCCACTGGGCAATTCTGAACACTCAGTCAACCAAAGGTCAAGTACTTGCTCTCGGAAAAGAAATCAGATATCACATCGGCTGAAATTCTTCGCACCTTCAACGAATTCGCCGATCATAACGAACACAAAACACTCGTATTCACGAGTAATTTGGGTCAACACATACGGGTCAAAACACGGGGTGAAATTAGGCATCGGCATCACATTAGACTTTCCAAACGTCTACCGTATAACTTTCCCAGCTTCACTGCTGAAGCAGTGGCCATGCTGGCCGCTTCCTCAATTCTAAAGAGGCGCAAAACGAGAAACGTTGTAATTTGTGCAGGCTTCAATTCAGTCCTCCAGTCAGTTAGCAACACACGCGACTGTCCACATCCAGTCACTGACCAAACCCAACAAGCCGTGGCCCGCAACGTGAACAACATTTCCTTTTCTCAGGACTCCGGGACACCTGAACATTCCGGGACACCTGAACATTTCAGGTAACGAGCAAACAGATGGGCTGGCAAACGAGGAAACATTCCGGGACACATGAACATTTCAGGAAACGAGCAAACAGATGGGCTGGCAAAGCAAGCCTTAGCATCGACCATATATAAACAACATGGAATATTCGGTAGATGACCGCAAAACACTCCTACAACGCCACATACGTAAGCATCACCAGAACACATCAACACAATTAAACACCTCACCACAACAGCCTCACCTACAGCATCAAACCAACGTTAGGCACGTGGAACACATCAAACCAATCACACCGCCAAAAGGAAATAATCTTCACTAGACTTAGGACTAGTTGCACAAAGCTCACACAGCGTCAACTAGAGGATAACTATTATGTAGCACCTCACTGCGCGACACCTGCATCACCACATTAAGCATAGGTCACATCCTACTGGACTGTAGTAGCTTTCATGCTCAAAGACAACCACTTAAGGCCTTCTGCCCAAAAGAGAGCATCATCCTCTCGCTTCCATCGCTTCTGGGTGACAAACACCCATAACTCATCCAATTAATAGTTGGCTATCTGTACGCCACCAAACTAGCAGGAGCATCGTATACACCACATCACCAACATGCAATCCAACACAACCTGCATTCCGTGCAACCACTCAAAGCAGTAACGTTAATAGCCATCCATGAATGGCATCGGACGTACATGAGCCGATTCGCTTTGTCATCCAAAATCAATGGCTACCTAGCGATGCCGTTGGACGTAGATGAGCCGACTTTCTTCCAAAATTAGCATAACGTAAAGCGATTACCGAGAGGTACCATCGGACGTAGATGAGCCGATTTGCCTTATAATTCACAACGCAAAGCGGTTTCCCAGAGCTACAACGGACGTAGATGACCTGAATGGCAAAACACCGTACTAACCTCACGCACAGCCCTGCATGAATGCATGCTGCTACTAACTGATACTAACAACTGGCACGCGGCAGCCGGCGTGAGAGGCGGTGTGGACAATTACCTCCTTGCCCGCACCGTAAAGACCCCTCGGTGCTCCTCGACAAGAGTAGGCTGGCACCCTGGCAAAATCAACTTTATTGTCAATCTTCCACAAACCCAAATACAAATGATCCTGCGGAGGAGTAAAGTAAATTAAAACTCTAAACATCTGGTGGACGTCCCCCACCTACCTCCCGCCTTCAGTATCTTAACGTCACATGCACTATGACGTACGACTCCATTAACGGAAATGTGCGCGTTCCTCAAACTTTGGCTTTAAAGGCAGCGCAAATGACCTCTATGGTTCGGCACGACTCTAAACACTCACCCTCCCCTGTCAGGACACGGTGCGCTTCCCGGCCGAATGGTGATCAGCTGTGGCCGACAGGCTGAGGCGTGACCGCCAAACCGTGACTCGTGACCTCCCGCCGACTGGTGGCTCATGACCGCCAAACCGTGACTCGTGACCTCCCGCCGACTGGTGGCTCGTGACCGCCAAACCGTGACTCGTGACCTCCCGCCGACTGGTGGCTCATGACCGCCAAACCGTGACTCGTGACCTCCCGCCGACTGGTGGCTCGTGACCGCCAAACCGTGACTCGTGACCTCCCGCCGACTGGTGGCTCATGACCGCCAAACCGTGACTCGTGGCCTCCCGCCGACTGGTGGCTCGTGACCGCCAAACCGTGACTCGTGACCTCCCGCCGACTGGTGGCTCATGACCGCCAAACCGTGACTCGTGACCTCTCACCGACTGGCGACTCGTGACGACCGACCCGTGACTCGTGACCTCTCACCGACTGGCGACTCGTGACGGCCAAACCGTGACTCGTGACCTCTCACCGACTGGCGACTCGTGACGACCGACCCGTGACTCGTGACCTCTCACCGACTGGCGACTCGTGACGGCCAAACCGTGACTCGTGACCTCTCACCGACTGGCGACTCGTGACGACCGACCCGTGACCTCTCACCGACTGGCGACTGGTGACGACCGACCCGTGACTCGTGACCTCTCACCGACTGGCGACGCGTGACGACCGACCCGTGACTCGTGACCTCTCACCGACTGGCGACTCGTGACGACCGACCCGTGACTCGTGACCTCTCACCGACTGGCGACTCGTGACGACCGACCCGTGACTCGTGACCTCTCACCGACTGGCGACGCGTGACGACCGACCCGTGACTCGTGACCTCTCACCGACTGGCGACTCGTGACGACCGACCCGTGACTCGTGACCTCTCACCGACTGGCGACGCGTGACGACCGACCCGTGACTCGTGACCTCTCACCGACTGGCGACGCGTGACGACCGACCCGTGCCCGGCGCCGCTCGTGATCCGGAGGAGATTTGCGAGCCGTAGCTGGAGGCTGGTGAGTTGTGACTAGCTTGTAATGTGCATGAGATTCGGCATGGTGTGGTGCATTATGCTAACCGAACAACAGCCCCCTCGGTAAACCATCTACCTCACCTCCTGCACCCTCACTTCGGCTCAATCCCCCAACGTGATGCTCAATTTAACAGGCTGGGAGTCAGCTGGTTTTTCAGAGGGGCTCAATCCCAATGAAAAGTTTTCACGTTTGCCTAGAGGCCTCACTTCTGAACGGGAGTTCAGAAGTTTTCGCTGGCTATCCTTCCATCAGTCAAGACTCCTGAATGAAACGCTGCATCCATCAGTTGTGGCTGAATGCTTAGGACGAGACCGGGACCTGATGTTTAATAACTCGTGTCAAGACTGAGTTGCTAGCTCAACCTAGCTTAACGCACACTCAGACTATGCTTCCACACAACCATTGTTTTACTTCTGTGACGTAGAACGGCATAAAAAGTATGCACATGAACTCTTCGAGCGCGTTTTGAAGACCTTAAATTATGTCTGTATTAGACAGGAAAAAGTGTTTTTCAGAGAAATGTTCAAGATGTCCATACGCAAAATGGACCATGCCACTGTCAGTCGTGGGTGGAAGAGGGAAGCTACTGGGAGGACAGGGCAGATACAAAATTATCCAAAATGGACCGTGCCACTGTTGGCCATGGGTGGAGCAAGGAAACTCCGGGAGGACAGGGACCGATCCTAAAGTCTGAGATGATGGGGGGCGGGCAAATACAAAATTTCCCGATTTCGAAGAAGGAAAAACATCTAATTTGAACAGTTGTCGGGTCTGCTTAAGATAATATTTATGTACTAAAATTTTCCTAGATTTCGAGAAAATACAATTTTAGTGCAAAATGTTGACACAAATCGGCCCCTTGGGGGCCTCGCCAGGCGTGTCAACGGGGCCAGGCATGGCCCCGTTGCCCCCACCCCTTGGATCTACCAGTGTGGAAGGAAACTGTAATGATGGAACTGATTAGCTGGAAGCGCAGCGGAGAGTGCCCATGGGATTTCTTATCAAAATGTGTAATTAATAGAAGTGCTTGGCCGAGCATTGGAGCGGCCCAAGTTCCAACGGGCAGATAGAAAACTCCACCAATGCTGCCGGTATTTGTGTAAATTGTTTAACAGGCTGATGGCAGGCTGACTATCTCTCCCAGGTTTATAGCCGGACTTGCATAGCAGCGACATACCTTAGACTGACGTGACAAGCTACATACTGACGGTAGGTTGTCCCGTGGCCTGTGCTCTGTCTGTGTCCCATGGTCTGCATATTTTGTTCTAGCATGAATCCGGCGTTACTTTGTTCTTCAGCAATCGTAAATCACCTAGACCTTTCGACTTGCGTATGCTAGACTTCAGGCAGTCCCAACAGGTTTATAACATGTCCAAAAGAACACTTTTGGACCGTGACTGCTACTTTTGCGCACGGCACAGAACTGCCCTGGCTATGGCACGGACTGCAGCTTTCCCGGACGGTTGAGCGCACCCCCTCTCCCCGGCATGGTGATCCACTTGTAAGTCCGGACAATTGTTTTAGCCACTCTACCATGGCACCGCAGTGTTGGAGCTGGAAAAGGGGAGCGGTTAAATGAGCAAGTGTAATTGTATCTGCACTGGGATATTTCATGCCGGTGAGTTATTGCATTCATATAAGCTTACAAAGCTGTCTACATCTACATAATGTGTATTATTTGCTTCATTGCGTGTAAAGAAAGCATACGACCTTCAATATACCAGGAGGTGCTGAGTTGACATTAAAAGTAACGTTAAGGATTATACTTTATTACTCAACGTTTCGGCCAGGGGCCATCGTCAGGAGTGATATAAAAATGTCAAGTTTTAACAATTGAAAAAAAAAAGAAGCACGCCAGCAAAAAAGCGTGCAAAAGACACGTGGAATGCGGGAAAGCCTCCTCAGTGGTGCAGACACTTAAAGAAACTCCAAACCAGAAACAAACTATGCCAAGATAGAATCCTCTGAGGAAGCCCGAGCCGATGGTCCATATACATATCGATACATACACTCACGCACATATATAGACATAGATCCAATATAACGCGTAATACATAAAATATAATTTGTGTTTATGTAATTTAAGTGATATACCAAGACGTCGTTTGCGTGTTTAGTTGCGGCCGTAGATTACGTATGTGTAGAGATTCGAGGACCTTTAGATCAGCGTTGTCCCTGGCTGTTGCTAGAATTTCTACTTTTAAGTTTGTGTTAGTGTCGCTGTGTTCCATGTTATAATGTTTGTCGATCATGTGTTCGCCTAAAGGTGTGTATGCTCTCCGAAGTCTGGCATCTCCCAAGTGCTCATTGTACCTATCCCTGATACTACGTTTGGTTTCACCGACATAAAATATTCCAAGACAGCGGTTGCACGTTATTTTATAAACTACGTTTTTTCGCGTGCATCTACCTTTGAGCCCGTTGATACAGGTAACACACATGGCGAACACATGATCGACAAACATTATAACATGGAACACAGCGACACTAACACAAACTTCAAAGTAGAAATTCTAGCAACAGCCAGGGACAACGCTGATCTAAAGGTCCTCGAATCTCTACACATACGTAATCTACGGCCGCAACTAAACACGCAAACGACGTCTTGGTATATCACTTAAATTACATAAACACAAATTATATTTTATGTATTACGCGTTATATTGGATCTATGTCTATATATGTGCGTGAGTGTATGTATCGATATGTATATGGACCATCGGCTCGGGCTTCCTCAGAGGATTCTATCTTGACATAGTTTGTTTCTGGTTTGGAGTTTCTTTAAGTGTCTGCACCACTGAGGAGGCTTTCCCGCATTCCACGTGTCTTTTGCACGCTTTTTTGCTGGCGTGCTTTTTTTTCTTCAATTGTTAAAACTTGACATTTTTATATCACTCCTGACGATGGCCCCTGGCCGAAACGTTGAGTAATAAAGTATAATCCTTAACGTTACTTTTAATGTCAACTCAGCACCTCCTGGTATATTGAAGGTCGTATGCTTTCTTTACACGCAATGTCTAAAACCCAGGAGCATCTAAGAGCCATTCTTCGTTGTATTATTTGCTTCAGTTAATTTTGGCAATCAGTCATCAGGTTATATGGTGAGGTGGCCGGAAGACAATCGAGAAATAATGTGTGTTGCAACAAACGCTAACTGCTGCTGCATCGCATCACAAAAGACTCCTCAAATGCGGTGGAAACATCTAAATCTATTCAGGAAGTGGAGTAGGCTTGGCTGTCCCTGTGAGTGGTGTTTCCCCCGCAGTCACGGATTCTTGCCCACCCACTACGTCTACCTCTAGCGGACTGATAGTTACACATTTGTTGCACATCTCTATCGAGGGAGGCAACATGCCCCCAGTTTCCTCCCGCCCTGGAATCTGCCAGTGAGATGTGCAAAACGGACATGAAAGAAATGTTCAAACAGTCGACCGCAGAAAATAAAACCAGCAGGCTGCCACTTAGCAGCCATTTCAGTTAATATGCATGCAGGAATGGAAGACAAAAGAACGTGACATTGTACGCCCCAAATGACGGTAACAAGTCCCGTCCCAAGTCCCTTATTTGCATGCACCGTCAAAATGGAGAACTGTTCATGCATACAATCAGCATATATAAAATCAGCTGCACTAATACAGAATCTTTAGCCGTCTGGGTTTTGCCCGCACATGCTTTGACACAATGTGTGCGGGGTTTTCCCCAGCCCACAGGAGTATATCTCCGGCTTCTGATTCTTCAGTGTCCAAAATTGTGATGTGCTGGAATAATCGTTATATGAAGGGAAGGTGGTCTATATTATCTAGGTCAAAGCGACCCGGAAGTGCAGGACCTTAGGAAATGAGCGAAAGCAAGCGTGACAATTCGACGCAGTGCATTCACAATCGTTATGCGAGTTAAATATCTGGCGAAGAAACTCGGTTTAGCAATGAAGTCTGCAGTTTTTGTGCATGAAATAACAACCAGCTTCACCATTGGAATTTAATCGAAATCCATGTTCATTACATACAAACTTTTAAAATGTCATATCGTTAATGAAAATGGCAGAGCCAGGATATTTTCAATGGGCACAGATTGCAGTAGCCTTCCCACCAAGGCCTCTCAGTACCCCATTAGTATCATTCCCTAACGACGCCTTCTGGTGAAAAACCTCATGATAAGCATTTATGCTATGTAAGAATGTCAAAATAATTTGGGGAATTTGTGGCACTGACTGCGAATAGGGAACAGCCACAAAGAATAAATTATATCCAAACTATTAAAGCTACTGGCTACGTCACAGGCTGCTTTACATGTGCATGTATGGGTATCAATTGGTGCATTGGATCATTAAGAATTCAACATACCAGGGATGGGAGACAAAATTAGAGGTTTAAGCAAGTCAGGAAGAAGTTTCATAGCTTGCTTTGAGGAAAATGTATTCCTTCAAATGTCACATTAGCCTACGGGGGAAATGAAATGATAGATCTGGTGCTTACAAATAATGAAAATTGTGTACAGAATGTAAGCATAGGAGACCTTTGGTAATAGTGATCACAACATTATACGCTTTTCCTTATATGTTGGAAGTGTAGGAGTCAATAAAGCATTGATTATAAATTGTCCTAAGGGGAATTACAATGAGTTCAGGAACTACCTTAATGAAATTCACTGGGAGGAGATATTGAGGGGCTTAGATGCCTACGAAATGTGGAGAATGGTAAAAGACAAACTGTTCCAAGGTCAGGACAGGTTCATTCCCAATAGACAAATTAGATTAAACAAGATTAAGCACCCTTCATGACTGACCAAGGAAGTAAGCCATTTACTGGAGTAAAACACAGGCACTTAAGAAACTAAAAGACTAACTCTGAGGAAAATCTAGAATCATACAGAATAGCAAGAAATAAAGTTAGGTGTGTTAGGGCATCCAAAAGACTGGCTGAAATCAAATTTGCTCGTGAATGTTCAGGAGGCAATGCTAAGATGTTCTTTAGTTTCTACAAAATGAAGTCCAAAAAGTGTAATGTTGGGCCACTGGAGGTAGATGGTAAAAAAGTGGTTGATGATTGTAATATAGTGTCCCTAAGTAAGCAATTCTCATCAATCTTTACTAAAGATAACACTGGTACATTGGAAACAACTGAAAGCTATGCCATAATAGGTGATAGGTTGGAGGATCTTACAATAACAACAGAAGCTGTAAAAAGAACAGTTGCAGAATATAAAACCCAATAAAGTTTCTGGACCAGATGATCTATATGTTGAAATCTTAGTAGAGTATGCTAAAGCATTGGCAGTTCCCCTAGGTATCATTTTCAGGCGTTCTATGCATTATTCTGAGGCACCGGATGATTGGCGAAATGCAAATGTAATACCGGTTTTCAAAAAGGGAAGTATGAAGTGTGTGGGAAACTACAGGCCAGTCAGTTTGACCTCAATAGTTTGCAAGGTACTATAAAAACTTGTCAAACAGAATATACAGACTCATTTAGATAGGCACAACTCTCTAAGGGATACCCAACATGGATTTCGATCTCGAAGATCTTGTTTAACTTATCTATTGGAGTTTATGGAGTACATAACTAAAGAAGTAGACATTGAAAGCAGGATGGATGTAGTGTACCTGGACTTTACCAAAGCTTTTGATAAAGTTCTACATGGGCGTTTAATTCAGCAACTAGAACAGCATGGGTGATGGGATTGATGGAAAGGTTCTAGGTTGGATTGAAACATGGTTAAGGGGAAGGAAGCAAAGGGTAGTGTTAAATGGATGTAAATATGAATGGAAGGATATTCTAAGTGGAGTGCCACAGGGCTCTGTTATAGGGCCACTTCTCTTTATCATCTTTGTGAATGACATTGAGGTAGGGCTGAGGAAAGGGTGTTCAAGTTTGCAAATGACATCAAATTGGTAGGAGTGACTAACAGTAGTGAGCAATCTAGTAATATTCAACAAGACTTGGAGGACCTAAAAAGTGGGCTGATCAATGGCAAATGTTTTCCAACTATGAAAAATGTAAGGTCATGCATCTTGGGTCTGGGAGTGATACTTTCAGCTATACAATTGGAGGTAGGAGATTGGATGTTATTGAAGAGGAAAGAGATTTAGGTGTGGTAGTTTCAAATGATCTTAAAGTATAAAAACAATGTGTCTCAACTAGGAACAGGGCAATCAGAATGTTGGGAATCATTTATAGGAGTGTGAGGTATAAGAGCAAAGAAGTGATGAAAATGCTGTAATTGGCCTATGTACGACCCCACTTGGAATATTCTGTGCAGGCATGGAACCCTTACTTAGAAAAAGATATAGATATGCTAGAAAGAGTGCAGCGGAAAGCCACTAGACCCATCAGTGGACTAGTTAACTTAGCATATGGGGGAAAACGTATGGCATTAGATATGTACTGACTCAAGTATAGGAGATTAAAGGGTGATATGATTGGAATGCATTAAATTATTAAAGGGTTAGATCAGGCCAATCTGAATGATGCCCTTCTATTTAGACTATCACGTAGGGGTCATCAATTCAAGTTAAACAAATCAAGGTGTAGGACAGTTAAGAGAGAACAGGTTTTCAGTCAAAGGATTGTTGATCAGTGGAATAGCTTGCCTGCTGATGTTGTGAGGGGAGGGTTCCTCATTGAATGTATTTAAAAATAGGGTAGACAACTATTTTAGGTTGCAAAATCTTGTTTTTGAGTTATAAGGGTGGTGGATGGGGTGATATCTATGCTAAGTGGGTGTGCACTGTACCCTTTAGGCGGGCGTGGATGAAGTTTGCAAATTATTGGTAGGGCACTCAGGCCACATTTGTTACATGAGATCAAGTGCATAGGGCTGGATAGGTAAGGTAGAAAACATTGATGAGTGTGGGGGATGCTGGTTCCTGTGTTATTGTTGAAACTTGGACCCTGATGTTTTGATCATGCTAATAAATTTAGTATTATACTAGCTATATAGGGTATATTATACTACTAGTATTATAGTATACTATATAGGGTGTACCTAGCAGTGGATTCAGCACCTTCCTTCGGGACGTGATACTGATGAGATTGGCTATGGTAGCAGAATGGGGCATGATTGGAAGAGTTTGGAATTGTTGAGGAGTGTGCTATGCAATATCGGGTGAGTGGTGCTAGATAGGCTGGGATATGTAGTTCCCTTGTAACTTGAGATAATGGATTGATTGGGGTGTGATCATTTACTTTTATAGTATCTTTTCTAGGTAGGCTTAACCTAGATGGGCCCATGTGGCCCTTAACACTTTATGAACTTTAAGAATGATTTATGCCCATCCATGCACAATTATCAATGCAAAATACAAGCTCGGTCCTGGTCCTAGGCACCTGCTCCTGGCCAGGCGGGGCAGACGAGGCACTTTCCCCTGACCTGGTCGGACTAACGAGGTACCTGCCCCTGACCAGGCGGGACAGACGAGGCACCTTCCCCTGACCAGGCGGGGCAGACGAGGCACCTTCCCCTGACCAGGCGGGGCAGACGAGGCACCTGCCCCTGACCAGGCGGGGCAGACGAGGCACCTTCCCCTGACCAGGCGGGACAGACGAGGCACCTGCCCCTGACCAGGCGGGACAGACGAGGCACCTGCCCCTGACCAGGCGGGGCAGACGAGGCACCTTCCCCTGACCAGGCGGGACAGACGAGGCACCTTCCCCTGACCAGGCGGGACAGACGAGGCACCTTCCCCTGACCAGGCGGGGCAGACGAGGCACTGCCCCTGACCAGGCGGTGCAGACGAGGCACCTACCGGTCTGCCGCGACCTCTGTAGGCGGTCCGGCAGACAGGCCTGCTGTTAGTGATTAACACAGAAAACACCGATCGACACTGCTGGGCCGTGGAGGACTGTCGCTACCTGCTACCCGCCACGTGACAGTCGGCGTACACCAACAGGGAGACAGCACGACACTGCTGGGCCGTGGAGGACTGTCGCTACCTGCTACCCGCCACACGACAGCCGGCGTGCACCAACAGGGAGACAGCACGACACTGCTGGGCCGTGGAGGACTGTCGCTACCTGCTACCCGCCACATGACAGTCGGCGTACACCAACAGGGAGACAGCACGACACTGCTGGGCCGTGAAGGACTGTCGCTACCTGCTACCCGCCACGTGACAGTCGGCGTACACTAACAGGGCGACAGCACGACACTGCTGGGCCGTGGAGGACTGTCGCTACCTGCTACCCGCCACGTGACAGTCGGCGTACACTAACAGGGCGACAGCACGACACTGCTGGGCCGTGGAGGACTGTCGCTACCTGCTACCCGCCACACGACAGCCGGCGTGCACCAACAGGGCGACATCACGACACTGCTGGGCCGTGGAGGACTGTCGCTACCTGCTACCCGCCACACGACAGCCGGCGTGCACCAACAGGGCGACATCACGACACTGCTGGGCCGTGGAGGACTGTCGCTACCTGCTACCCGCCACATGACAGCCGGCGTACACTAACAGGGCGACAGCACGACACTGCTGGGCCGTGGAGGACTGTCACTGCCTGCCACCCGCCACACGACAGCCGGCGTACACCAACAGGGCGACAGCACGACATTGTGACGCACGGTTATCCGAAAGAAGGTCAGCCGGACCGCCGCGGCGGGGTGGGCATTTGCGGTGTGGCGGTCTCAGCGCGCCCCACTGCGCTGTCAACTCGCGTGACGAACTGCGCCGAGCTGGCCTCCCAACGGCGCCTCGCTCCGCCGAGCCTGCGGTGTCGTCAGCGTGCCCCGCCAGTATGCCGCCGGTCATCAGTGGAGGGGTGTCTGATACCGCCGCACGCATGAGAAAATCGCTCCAGGGCACAATTCGAAATGGGCCCAATTTTCGAAGCCGGATCCGGCCTGACCAGTGAGGTCCGAGCCATTTCCAAATCCGTTAATTTTGCTATGGATCCGCATCCATACCCAGGTCGGCCCAGTCACGACATATACAATATTCATAGCAATTTCAATATTTTGTGTTTGTGTTTGTAATTGTAACAAACAATTCCATATAGATGAATATGCGGTTTCAGTCACTAACAGTCGAAATGAAACCACACAAAATGAGCGTAAACGAGCGCAGTAAAAGAGTAAAGATGACACACCAGACACATCCAGCCAGTTTAAAAGATGTTGCAGTTAAGTATTGGAACGAACCCGCTTCATGTCCGAGAAGCGGTGGTGGCAGGCGGCAGTACGTTCCACGACGAGGCTGCCCGGAAGGAGAAAGGTCCGCGTGACCTGCTGCGGCGGAAAGTCGGTGGCTTCAGCGCCCCAGCCAGCTCCGCACGGGTGCGTAGAGCGCCGGAACACGTCCGACCGCCGCCTGAACGGAGACCGGATCGCTTCAGGGGGCCGCGGATTGATGACGGCTCTAAACACGGCGATGCGGTGGGTGATAAGGTCACGCCCACTACGCCAGTCCAGCGCCGTCACTGTCGGCGAGATGTGATCGAGACGGCCAGCCCCAGAGACTTCTAGGTTTGCTTCTAGGTTTGCCTTAGGGTCAAGATCCTTTAGTTTCTTAAATGCCCGTTTCTTTGATTCCAGCGAATCTTTTACTTCCTTGGTCAGCCATGAAGCGTGCTTAACCTTGTTCAATCTAATTTGGCTATTGGGATAAACCTACCCTGATCTAACCTAACCTAACAGTTTATCTTTTAACATTCTCCACATTTCATAAGCATCTAAACCCATAAATAACTCTTTCTAGTCAATTTCACCCAGGAGGATCCTGAACTCATTTTGCAAAAACACTTTAGAGCAAATTTGGAATCAATGTCTTATCGCTTCCTACACTTTCAACATATAAGGACCCGCGGCAGGTGGCGAAGGGCGGCTCCTTGTCCCTTCCGCTATACCATGGTGTCCATCAGGGATTCCTGGCCGGCCCCTTGCTCTTTAGCATCTTCACGAATGAGCTGCCAGCCCACATTTCATACGGACGTCTAGTATCCTATGCCGACGACACCTAGCTGCTAGACTATGCGCATCCAGGTAACCTATCCGTCCTGAACTCCCGGCAAGGGAAGACCATCCTCGCTGTACATTCCTACTTCATGTCCAACTCCTTGGAGATGAACCCCGCTAAAACCACCCTAAAACTCGCTAAACTCCCTTGCCTGCATCGCCAAATCCATCAAGAAAGCCACATCCTACAAACTCAACATTGGTCCGCAGTGACGTCCGCGAGGGGGTTACCCCTCACCATTCGTGAAGATGCTGGATGTCACCATGTACCGCAACATATCCTGGGAGGATCACATGTCAAACATTACCAAAAGTGCAACTCCATCCAGTTTTGTTTCTACGAAATCCATCACCATCTCACACTCAAGGCCCGCACACTCTTGATTTGTTCACGAGATTTCCAATATAGGGGAGACCGGTGCTATATGATAACGGGTTGGTTGATACAACAGCATTTTCTTCAAAAGTATGAAACCGGTTGTCATGGATACCACACATGCTGCTATTGACACCCTCTTCTCGCGGCAAGAACAAGCTCAAGTTATTTCAATCCGCGGCTGCGGAATGGTGACGATGTGGCATATTTTGGGGGCGAAAGTAAAATTTCAATGTCTGTGCTTCCCACTCAATTTCTAATTGTACGCCCACTTGCTAACCTTTTAGGTGTCTGTTATCATTACCATGTTCTCTCAGCTTTGCAACGGTGAAATGCTTCTATCGTTTGCCGTTACACTGTACTCGCAATGTTGCATAGCATGTTGCAGCCTGCACCAGAAAGCCTACGGGGAAAATTGGTATACCCTGCATCAACTTAATCAGCCTTCATCAACATCAGCCTGCTTCAATGTTTTGTGGACTGGTAATGGAAATGCTAATAAGGTCTTTAGAATCTGCAAATTTAAATGTAAAAAATGAATAAAACGACCACATAATTGCCTATTTGTATTAAGGTGTTCGCTAAAACTGTTTCAAGATAATCTTATTTCTACGGGAATTTATCACCCGACGGAAAAGATTGAACGAAGGAAAAGGTGCAGCTACAGAATGAACGTTTGCATATTCTATGAATGAAATAAACCATGAGCTATGGTCAGCCAGGACTCAAAACAGTATCATTATTGGAAAGGTGAAACGTGAACCTTTCAGATGGTGAAGGTGTCACGGATGTCATCTTTATATAATATATTTTATTTAACCTACATTTTATCAGCTGACCCCATCGCCAGTAACAACCTACCCCTATAGTGGGGGAAGTTGATGAACCAGTAGTTGCGTGATGTTTGGCTCTCTGATGGAAGGTGGAAAGCCCAGAGGATGCCACGAAAAAATAACTATTGGGGGTGATACTAGGAGGCTTAGGTTTGACATAGGTGTGGCTATCTCCTCTCTATCCTTCCAAAGTGATGAGTTATTTTGAGTTTCGCCAAAATTGCATTAACTAGACCCCGGTCTCCCCTATCCTATACTGCATCTCTGCTTGAAGGGGGATAACTATTGTCCCCTGCTTGAATAGATAGAAATAAAGTTAGGAGGTGTGTTAGAACATTTAAAAGACTGGCTGAACTTAAATTAGCTCGAGAAAGTTCAAAAGGAAATGCTAATAGGGTCTTTAGAATCTGCAAATTTCAATGTAAAAAATGCAATGTGGGGTCACTGTAGGTCGATGGTGAAATAGTAGTTGATAATTGTGACAGAGTAAAGTCCCTAAGCAAGCAATTCTCATCAGTCTTTGCTAAAAAGAACTCAAGAACATTCGAAACCATTGAAGGCTATGCTATTGCAGGGGATAAGCTTGAGGATCTTGAGGAAGAAAATGTTCAGACTCATCTAGATAAGTACAACCATTTAAGGGATACTCAACATGGATTTTGATCTGGGAAATCGTATTTAGCTAACCTACTGGAGTTCATGGAGTATGTAACTAGATAAGTAGACAATCAAAGCAAGATATATGTGTTCTTAGACTTTAGCAAAGCTTTTGATAAGATTCCACAAAGGCGTACAGTTTATCAACTAGAGCAACATGCGATTGATGGAAAAGTTATAGGCTGGAGTGAAGAATGGTTAAGAAGACGGAAGCAAAGTGTAGAATTAAATGGATGTAAATCGGAATGGAAAAATGTTCTGAGTCAAGTGCCATAGGGCCACTTTTAGGTCCACTTTTCTTTATCATCTTTGTAAACAACATTGAGGTAGGGCTGAGGAATGGGGTGTTCAGATTTTCCGATGACATCAAGCTGGTAGGAGTGGCTAATAGTAGCGATCAATCTTGTAATATTAAACTAGATTTGGAGGACCTAGCAAAGTGGGCTGATCAATGACAGATGCCTTTCAGCTATGAAAAGTGTAAGGTTATGTTACTGAGATCTGAAGGTGAGGCTTTCATATATATAATGGGAGGTAGAGAGCTGGATGCTATTGAAGAGGGAAGAAATTTAGATGTTAGTTTCAAATGACGTTAAAACATAAACACAATTTACCTCAGCCAGGAACAGGGAAATCAGAATGCTGGGAATCATTTATGTGAGGTATAAGAGCAAGGAAATCATAAAAACTGTACCTATATGCAACCTCACTTGGAATATTTTGTAGAGGCATGGAGCTCTCACTCAGAAAGATGCATAGATAAGCTAGAAAGAATGCAGCGCAAAGCCACTATTCTCATCATTGGACTAGGTAACTTAGAAACTTGTTGTAGACTAGGAAACTTAGAAATGTAGAAACTGAAAACTTGTTGGCGTTTAGCTGTCTTACACCTTGACTTGAATTGATGATACGTATGTGATTCCATAAATATAAGAGCATCATTAAGGTTGACATTATCCACTTAAGCATTTCTCTATCTCAAGCGCCTCTTATTATCTTAAGCATCTGTCATATCACCCCTTGATTTTCTATTCCTCAGTGAGTACATATCTAATGCCATAAGCCTCCTGCTACGTCCTGAACAGTCCACTGATAAGCCTGATGTAGTAAAGCTGCTTTGCGCTGCGCTCTCCCTAGCATATCTATATCCCCCTCTGAGGAATGGCCCCATGCCTGTGCATAATATTGCAAATAAGGTAGGACATAATCAAAGTGCACTTTGTTATAACTTCCTCGTTTTTATATTGCCTACTCCTGTTAACGATTCCTAATATTCTAATCGCGCTGTTTCTGGCTGAGTAACATTATTGTTCTGCTCTAAGGTCTCTTGAAACTAGCAGGCCTAGATCCTTTTCCTCTTCAATGGCATCCAGCTTCATACCCCCATGCTATACCTCATACTCATTCCCGATGAATTCCAGTAGGCTAATTATGCAATATCTACCAGAATGTTTGAATTTAACAGAAATGATGCAATTAGAGGTCATCAATTCAAAATTAAAGTTAATCACAGCAGGACAAGGTTAAGACAGTCTTTCTTCACCAACAGGGTAGTAGAACACTGGAACCAGCTGCCAGGAACCATTGTCAGTAGCAACACACTGAACATCTTTAAAAACGGCATAGACAATCATTATAAGAATAGGGGGATTGTTTTTCTGTATTCCAGGGAAGGTTGATCGACAGGGAGGAGTGGGAGTTGGGAGGAGTTTGTAATTGTTGACTGTGTTATGAAATAGCAAGTGAGTCTCTTATTAAGTCTAAATGCTTTATAACTTTATATAGGGTGTACCTAGCAGTGGATTCAGCACCTTCCTTCGGGATGTGATACTGATGAGATTGTCTATGGTAGCACAATGGGTATGATGGGAGGAGTTTGTAATTGTTGAGTGTATTATGCAATAGCAAGTGAGTCTCTTATTAAGTCTGAACGCTTTATGAATTTCTGTGGGATGTGCCTAGCAGTGGATTCGGCACCTTCCTTCGGGATGTGATGCTGATGAGGTTGTCTATGGTGGCACGATGGGTGTGATGGGAGGAGCTTGTGATTGTTGAGGGTGTTAGGCGGTAGCAAGTGAGTGGTGTTAGATGGGCTGGGATATATAGCTTCCTAGGAACTTGGGATAAGGGATTGATTGGGGTGGGAGTATGTACATTCTAGTACCTTTTCTAGATAGGCTTAACCCAGATGGGCCCCTGTGGCTCTTATTAAGCCTTTATGACTTTATGACTTTTTATGACTTTAGAATACGATGTAATTTTCAACTTAAAAATACAGTGGACACAAGCAAAATGAGAAATCAGGCCCGGCCCGGCACAGGCCCCTTGATGTAGGCAAAATGTGGGCTCGGCCCCGGTCGCATCCAGGTCCGACCTGCCCGAACCAATTCGGACCCAGCACTCGGCAGGCAATACAGCCGTTGATCGAACTTGCACGTGTTGATACGGATCCAGATTTCAGGGATGCGCCGGGTGAATCCATAATTTATCAAGCTGATGTAGTCGCTGTCGGGGAGTAGTGCTTGCTTACGTGGGATAATGCTTCCTCTGCTCCCTGGTGGTTTCCCTAGCTTTTCATCGGCTGCCTGGTGATTTCGCTCGTGTGTTTCCTATGGTTATTCCGCTCTCAGAGTCCCGGATATTTCCTCTGTTCTTCCTTCTGCGGTCTGCTCAGCCGTTCCCTCTGCAGCCCGTCTACTATTTGGGAGCGGCCTGCCCGCTGTATCCTGCGCGGCCTTTCCAGTCTGCCAGCCGGCAGCCGACCTACCGCAGGTCATGGGACCCGAACGTCAGCTGCTCAGCCGACCTACCGCAGGTCATGGGACCCGAACGTCAGCTGCTCAGCACCGAGTCGCTACCGTCCTCTCAGCCGACCTACCGCAGGTCATGGGACCCGAACGTCAGCTGCTCAGCCGACCTACCGCAGGTCATGGGACCCGAACGTCAGCTGCTCAGCCGACCTACCGCAGGTCATGGGACCCGAACGTCAGCTGCTCAGCCGACCTACCGCAGGTCATGGGACCCGAACGTCAGCTGCTCAGCCGACCTACCGCAGGTCATGGGACCCGAACGTCAGCTGCTCAGCCGACCTACCGCAGGTCATGGGACCCGAACGTCAGCTGCCCAGCCGACCTACCGCAGGTCATGGGACCCGAACGTCAGCTGCTCAGCCGACCTACCGCAGGTCATGGGACCCGAACGTCAGCTGCTCAGCCGACCTACCGCAGGTCATGGGACCCGAACGTCAGCTGCTCAGCCGACCTACCGCAGGTCATGGGACCCGAACGTCAGCTGCTCAGCCGACCTACCGCAGATCATAGGACTCGAACGTCAGCTGCTCAGCCGACCTACCGCAGGTCATGGGACCCGAACGTCAGCTGCTCAGCCGACCTACCGCAGGTCATGGGACCCGAACGTCAGCTGCTCCAGCCGACCTACCGCAGGTCATGGGACCCGAACGTCAGCTGCTCAGCCGACCTACCGCAGATCATAGGACTCGAACGTCAGCTGCTCAGCCGACCTACCGCAGGTCATGGGACCCGAACGTCAGCTGCTCAGCCGACCTACCGCAGGTCATGGGACCCGAACGTCAGCTGCTCAGCTAGCCGCCCACCTATCGCCGGCTCGGAGGCTCCCCGCGCGGCCGTCCGTGAAGCCCGAAACGGGCAACCTCACCAGTAAGCCCAATCAGCATAAATACATGCTTACGACCGCACCTCACTCGGCTCTCCATAATACATTGAGAAATGTTTCTCGGAAGTGGTGAGTAAGCAGAGGCCGGTTATGTCCGAGCAAAGCCAGAGAGGCCGACTTGCCCGACCGGACCCCCGCACTTGTCTCTGTCCGTCTGCCGCCGGTCCCGCCGCACTTGTCTCTGTCCGTCTGCCGCCCCTCGCCGCACTTGTCTCCGTCCGTCTGCCGCCGGTCCTGCCGCACTTGTCTCTGTCCGTCTGCCGCCGCACCTCGCCGCACTTGTCTCTGTCCGTCTGCCGCCGGTCCCGCCGCACTTGTCTCTGTCCGTCTGCCGCCGGTCCTGCCACACTTGTCTCCGTCCGTCTGCCGCCGGCCTCGCCGCACTTGTCTCTGTCCGTCTGCCGCCGGTCCCGCCGCACTTGTCTCTGTCCGTCTGCCGCCCCTCGCCGCACTTGTCTCCGTCCGTCTGCCGCCGGACCCGCCGCACTTGTCTCCGTCCGTCTGCCGCCGGTCCCGCCGCACTTGTCTCTGTCCGTCTGCCGCCGGTCCTGCCGCACTTGTCTCCGTCCGTCTGCCGCCGGTCCTCGCCGCACTTGTCTCTGTCCGTCTGCCGCCGGTCCCGCCGCACTTGTCTCTGTCCGTCTGCCGCCCCTCGCCGCACTTGTCTCCGTCCGTCTGCCGCCGCACCCGCCGCACTTGTCTCTGTCCGTCTGCCGCCGGTCCCGCCGCACTTGTCTCTGTCCGTCTGCCGCCCCTCGCCGCACTTGTCTCCGTCCGTCTGCCGCCGCACCCGCCGCACTTGTCTCTGTCCGTCTGCCGCCGGTCCCGCCGCACTTGTCTCTGTCCGTCTGCCGCCCCTCGCCGCACTTGTCTCCGTCCGTCTGCCGCCGGTCCTGCCACACTTGTCTCTGTAAGCCTGACGCCGGCCCAGCTGCATTGTCATGTCGGTTACGCTGGTTATAATGGTCATGCTGGTCATGTCGGTCATGCTGGTCACAATTGTCATGTGTTGGTCGTTGTTGGTGTAGTGTGAAGGCCTCACGGCGTCAGGCCCTAGCTGCGGTAGCCTGGCTCAGCTGCGGTAACCTGGCTCGGCTGCGGTAGCCTAGCTCGGCTGCGGTAGCCGGGCTCGGTTGCGGTAGCCGGGCTCGGTTGTGGTAGCCTGGCTCAGCTGCGGTAGCCGGGCTCGGCTGCGGTAGCCGGGTTCGGCTGCGGTAGCCTGGCTCGGCTGCGGTAGTCTGGCTCGGCTGCGGTAGCCGGGCTTAGCTGCGGTAGCCTGGCTCGGCTGCGGTAGCCTGGCTCGACTGCGTTAGCCTGGCTCGGCTGCGTTAGCCTGGCTCGGCTGCGGTAGCCTGGCTCGGCTGCGGTAGCTTGGCTCGGCTGCGGTAACCAGGTTCGGCTGCGGTAGCCGGGCTCGGCTGCGGCAGCCGGGCTCGGTTGCGGCAGCCGGGCTCGGCTGCGGCAGCCGGGCTCGGCTGGTGGGCTGAACTGATGAATGGATCAGATTACTCGGCTGGTAGGGTGAATGGATCAGAAGTTCTTTTGTCCTTTTTGTCACGCTCATTTCGCTCAAAAACATATTCCATGCCATCATACGTAAGTCGCAGGCCCCGAACTGTAATTTCCTTCACAATGTAATGTTTTCACCATGGGTATGAGAGTAAAGAGGAAGTCAGGCAGAGTTACCAAGGGCCCCATATCGGCCCATAGGAGTAGGAGGATCCATGTTGAAACAAAAGGACCGAGGAGGACCACGAAATAATATGTGTTTATCCTCCGTCCTTCGCACATTCAGGAGCCTATTTGCTGAAGCCGGCAGTCACATCGTCGAGTCGAATGAGGAGAAGTGACTTAGAAAGTGATTTGCACCTTCACACGTTTTCCGGCGTTCCTACACCTTTGCCTACCTTGAAAGCTCCAAGGCGCTATGAGGAACCACCTGGTTTGGGGAACCTTACATGCACCCTCCTTGGCGCATTGTGGTGACGTCCAACGGCTCAGGTGTCGGCCGTGAGCACTCTCTCCGTCAGGTGAATCCATCCGCACAAGTGATCCAGCAGCGCTGTATGGACCACCTGGTGAGTCCACCCGCACAGGTGACCCAGCAGCGCTGTATGGACCACCTGGTGAGTCCACCCGTACAAGTGACCCAGCAGCGCTGTATGGACCGCCTGGTGAGTCCACCCGCACAAGTGACCCAGCAGCGCTGTATGGACCGCCTGGTGAGTCCACCCGCACAAGTGACCCAGCAGCGCTGTATGGACCGCCTGGTGAGTCCACCCGCACAAGTGACCCAGCAGCGCTGTATGGACCGCCTGGTGAGTCCGTGGCACGTGGCTGCCGCCGTCTGGTGCTGGGCCGATGGGGGCCCGGCCGTGGCACGTGGCTGCCGTCCGTCTGGTGCTGGGCCGGTGGGGGCCCGGCCGTGGCACGTGGCTGCCGTCCGTCTGGTGCTGGGCCGGTGGGGGCCCGGCCGTGGCACGTGGCTGCCGTCCGTCTGGTGCTGGGCCGGTGGGGGCCCGGCTGGTGCCGCCGCGTGGCTGCCGTCCGTCTGGTGCTGGGCCGATGGGGGCCCGGCTGTGGCACGTGGCTGCCGTCCGTCTGGTGCTGGGCCGGTGGGGGCCCGGCCGTGGCACGTGGCTGTCGGGTCGGGCCGGCGCCGCGTTTCAAACCGTTTGCCGCGATCCCTCAAGGAGTATGCATATTCATTCGAAATTGACGTCATTTGCATAGCATAATGGTGGCTCCGGAGCGCTTTTCGATCCCAATAACCGATGCCCGCCGGCTCTGGCCATTTTAATTTTGAGCGTATCTACATTACCATTGATCCCGGTGCGGTGTCGGCGCGGTGGTCGGTGGCCATTCCCATGGTGGCGCACTGCCATTAGGGCGGGGGTTATTGCCCCCCGCGGGCGGCGCCAACCGTCAATAGCCCAGATAATACCGGGAATGCGGTGAGCGAATGGGGAGCACGGGTCCCACTCTCGCCCCACAGCACGACTATATATCGCCCGAAAATGGCCGTAACACAAGCCAGCCTCTCAGGCAGGCACATAAATTTTGATCACGTGTTCGACATTGCGGAATAATTTCTCGGGTCTGGCGGTCGGCATGCAGATTTGTGTTTCGCATGCAGGCGGGTAGCGAACGTTGGGGGAATGGTGCTGGAACCTCGGCAACGTGGTTGTGGCGGCTGGCATGGGTTTCGATGACTTACCGGTATGGGTTGGTATGGGTATGGGTTCTGGTAGCTCACCGGTGTGAGTTCCGGTGACTCACTGGCATGGGTTGCGGTGGCTCACCGGTATGGGTTGCGGTGGCTCACCGGTATGGGTTGCGGTGGCTCACCATTATGAGTTGCGGTGGCTCACCGGTATGGGTTGCGTTGGCTCACCGGTATAGGTTGCGATGGCTCACCGGTATGGGTTGCGGTGGCTCACCAGTATGAGTTGCGGTGGCTCACCGGTATGGGTTGCGGTGGCTCCCCGGTATGGGTTGCGATGGCTCACCGGTATGGGTTACGGTGGCTCACCGGTATGGGTTGCGATGGCTCACCGGTATGGGTTACGGTGGCTCACCGGTATGGGTTCCGGTTGTTTACCGGCGCCGGACCCGGTAAGCCACCAGCACACATTCAAGAAACTGAGCTTTCTCGCTACTGGTAGCAATACACACAGACAGCGACGTACAGGCGCACCTATCACAAAGTTAAAGCGAGGTTTCCAATGATCAACGTCTGTTAACGTTCGACCATCTTGACGAGGCGATGGAACCACAGCCAGCACAGGCCATGTGTCACCCACCATCTCTGAACGGAACCTTATCCGTCATCACGGCACTCTGTCACCTCTGCACGGCACCTCATCCGTCACCACGGTACTGTGTCATCTTTGCACGGCACCTCATCTGTCACCACGACACTCGTCATCACTGCACGGCACCTCGTCCGTCATCACGGGACTCCTTGACCTCTGCACGGCAGTCTGACACGACCTGGTGACGCCGCAGCTCCTTCAAATCGAGCATCGATCGTTAGTCAGTAATTGTGGTTTGCAGAAGATTTGGCAAAGTTCGTCAGAATCCGGTCGGATACGGAGGTGTCAGGACGAAGTCCAAGGAGTTCAACAAAATTAGAGGATTGCGGGCAGTTTCGGCGAAATCTAGTCGGGCTGGTGGACTCAGTGCAAAGTCGGTCTACACTTGAGAGAGTTAGAAGGATCGAGACAGTGTAAATGAGTTCAGGCGAGTTCTGAGGAGCTACGGTAGACTGCAAGCTCGCAACAGGATCTGAAGAGTCCCGCAGCATCAGACGAGTTCTGAGGAGCTACGGTAGACTGCAACTTTGCAACAGGGTCTGCAGAGTCCCGGAGCATCAGACGAGCTCGAATGGGGCGGCAAACGAAACATGTTTTGCTGGATCGGTGACAGTTCGACATCGAATAGCTCTCAAATGGAATCCATCCGCCGCACTCTTCTCAGCTCGATATATGGCACTGGATGCTGTTCATAGGCGTTGCCACTGATTTTGGATGGTTTGGGTGGGGGGTTGGAGGGGGAGGGATGCAGGCGAGGATATCCTTAGTCGACTCCCTACAACGCCATGGGCGTAATGTTAAAATTGGCGAAGCATGGGGGAGGGGTGCGACACACCATGGTGGAGGGGTGCAACACACCATGGGGAGGTGTGCGACACACCATGGGGGAGGGGTGCGACACATCATGGGGAGGGGTGCGACACACCACGGGGGAGGGGTGCGACACACCATGGGGATGGGTGCGACATACCATAATGAGGGGTGCGACATACCATGGGGAGGGGTGCGACACACCATGGGAAGGGGTGCGACACACCACGGGGAGTGGTGCGACACACCATGGGGATGTGTGCGATACACCATGAGGGAGGGGTGCGACACACCATGGGGATGGGTGCGACACACCATGGGTAGGGTGCGACACACCATTGTTAGGGTGCGACACATCATGGGGTAGATGTGCGACACATCGTGGGGATGGGTGCGACACACCATGGAGGATGGGTGCGACACACCATGGGGAAGGGGTGCGACACACCATGTTCTGCCATGGCGACGCCCACGACGCTGCTTTCAGGTGGAAATCTAAGAAATGAACGGAAAGATTTCGTGTTCAGATTGTTACACGGTACAGTGGCATTAAGGCGTCACACAGAGTCTGTATTTCTGTCAAGCCTGTTGTGCTGACTCAAAGTCCCACAGCATGGCTACTAACAATTCACTGCCAGACAACGTGTCCAGAAGTTTTGCATTTCTTCACGTCAGTGTGGCAGGCTGGCGGAAATAAGCCCATACAATTTTGACAGGGCGTTCGTGACACACAGCTTCCCTTTTCATCCGGGCTGAAATTGAATGGGCGAAAACGAGCAACAACAGACTGAGATGGCTTAATGCATAAAAGATCGTCTGAAGCACACAGCACACGCCAAACACAGCATGCGGCACATAGTATGTACATAGAACACAGCACACAGCCTACATCGCACACAGCACACAGCACATGGCGTACAGCTCACAGTGCAGAGCACACAGCACACGCTGCACACAAAACACAGCACGCATTCCACAGTATAGACCGTTTAGCGCCAAACACATACCACAAAGGACACAACACACAGGATACAAGATACAAACAACAGGGCTCAGCACACGGTACATAGCGCACAGTACACAGCACACAGCACACACAGCACACAACATATAGCGTACAGTACACAATACACAACCCCGTATCACACACAACACACGGCACACAGCGCACGTCACACAGCATACAGCCGGGTCTGGTGGAGTGTCCTGCCCATACAGTCGGCTCTGGTGGAGTGCCCCGCCCATACAGTCGGCTCTGGTGGAGTGTTTCGCCCATATAGCCGGGTTTGGTGGAGTGCCCCGCTCATACAGCCGGGTCTGATGGAGTGCCCCGCCCATACAGCCGGGTCTGATGGAGTGCCCCGTCCATACAGTCGGGTCTGGTGGAGTGCTCCGCCCATACAGCCGGGTCTGGTGGAGTGCCCCGCCCATACAGCCGGGTCTGATGGAGTGCCCCGCCCATACAGCCGGGTCTGGTGGAGTGTCCCGCCCATACAGCCTGATCTGGTGGAGAGTCCTGCCCATACAGTCGGGTCTGGTGGAGTGCCCCACTCATACAGCCGGGTTTGATGGAGTGCCCCACCCATACAGCCTGCTCTAGTGGAGAGCCCCGCCCATACAGCCTGATCTGGTGGAGTTCCCCGCCCATACAGCCTGATCTGGTGGAGTGCCCCGCCCATACAGCCTGGCCTGGTGGAGAGCCCCGCCCACACAGCCGGGTCTGGTGGAGTGCGATGGATGGTCGGAGTGTAAGCGACGGACACTGCAACACTGGGCATGCGTGACGGGGTCGGGGTGATCGGATTTGGTAGTGTCGCCTCCCACATATATACAATTCCTGGTGGGGGCCTTGCTGCGACTGAGACCAGTTTCCTGCTCTCGGCCAATCGGGCTGAGAGATCAGCAACGTCACGCTTCCAGCCGAGCATGTTTGATCTGATCTGGACATGGCGATCCGTACTGACGGCACGCATCCATGGCTGTGTGCATAATAAGGGGCCTTCCAAACCAAACCGAAGCGTATCGTGGAATGGCCCCTTGCGGAGCGATGGCCTGACTCTTGGCCTGGCCTGACTCTTGGCCTGGCCTGACTCTTGGCCTGGCCCTTGGCCTGGCCTGATGGCCTGACTCTGTATCGTTCAAACCATGGGACAGGGGGCCACTCGGGCCATGAGTTAGAGGACTACCTTGGCCACGGGACAGGGGGACCACTCGGGCCATAGGCCAGGGGACTACCGTAACCATGAAATAGGGATCACCCGACCACAAGACACGAGATAGGGTCACACCGACAGCGAGACACGGGACTACCACAACCACGGAACATGGTGTCACCCCACCACGGGACAGGAGGTCACCCCACCACGGGACAAGGGACCACACCGACAACGGGACATGGGACCACTAGCTCGACCACGGAGCACCGGACAGCGGAGCGGCCCGTTCGCCTTTGTCATGGTAACCAGGCCTTATTACACGGTGAACGTGAATGGCATGGCGAGCACAATGCGCCCGCCTGAATGCAGAATTGGATTTGGTCGCCTCAAATGGAACTGGGCACGCGCGTTCAGCGTTTTTGCCCAATATCGTGAGATCTTGACGGGCGAGGCTGGCTCGGGGGGGGGGGGGCACTCGCCGGCTGGCACGGACGACCGGATCGGCAGCCTTTCAAAAATCCAACGCCCAGTCTGAAAATGCGACGCACGCCAAAAACAGATTGGCTCACCGCAATCAGAAGGAGCGGCAGGGCGGAGGCGTGCCGAGCGGTGCCGGCCGACGGAACCATCCACGGCCGCTCGCTCGCTCGATGTGCTGTGGCCCGTCGGCCGCCATAATCCCCGCATCTCGGACGGCCTCTCTGCCGTTTGTTCTGCTTACCGGGCCGGACGCCTGTCCAATAGTATTACGGCGGCGACCATGTAAATCCGCGCAGGCGTCGGTTAAGTTCCAGCTGCAGCAATCCAATCAACTCAGCCGGGCCTGCCAGCCGGGCCTGCCAGCCGCAGCAGACGTGGCAGCAGAACACATGGTGCTCAAAACGCCGGAGAAATAAAGCGAAGGAGGGCGCCAGATAGACGAATGGAAGAAGAGGAGGGGGGGGAGAGAGAGAGAGAGAGTGATTAAAAAAATCAGAGAGTGAGTGTGAGACTGACGTCTCTGACGTCAGACGGCCCCATTTCGACTTTAGACCCTCACCTCTCCAACTTCATACGGCTCCTCCTCCCCGAATTTAGACGGCTTCTCTGCCAATTCCAACAGCCCTTTTCAGGTCAGGTCACTTACTGATGTTGATGTCCCAACCGGGTCCACTCCGACTTCAGACTTTGGACGGCCACTCTTCGACTTTAGATGGCCCTTGTTTTATTTCAGACAGCCCTTAGTCAAAGGATTTCCCCGAAGAACAAAATTGAACAGCTGAATGTAGTAATGTGGGATAGAGATGCGGATTCCTAAGCAATTCCAATGGATCTGGGAAGTCGATTGCGAAAACATAATTTCTTTTCATACCAACGCGAATGTTTCAAAAGGAAAGGAAGAGCCGATGTTCCAACGGCAGAGCCGGTGCATAGTAGGAATATGAGATTATTTACTGCACGGACGACATCTGAAATTAGAAATCAGCATAAGAGCATCGAGAGGCAGATGACACTGTATTCCACCACACGTGTTCCGGTGCTTTTAAGCCTTTATTTTCAGGGTAAACCACATGCCAACATCTCGAGAAATCACAATTTTGGTCTTAACCTTGTCCCCTGATTTTGTCTTTAGGTTGCAAGGTAATGCAGCATCTTTTTTGCGATCAACTACCTATAGGCACATTCCACATTGACTCTGTCTTGATCAGATACTTCCTGAGGAATGATTTAAGATAGGCTTACGAATGACTGCGGTTCGACGCATGACCTAACCTTGAACTGCCTAATCCACAGAACCGAGCATTATTTCGGGTCAAATGTGATGGAAAGCGATGTGCGATTCAATTATGTGCAGGTATGACAAAGGTTAAATTTGGCATCTCGTGCAGTTCTGAAAACAACCTGGAAACCCGCAATGAGGCTAAATCAATCCCCTCCCGAGCGGTGCGGGCTAAGATGACACTTCCACTCTTTGAATTTAAAATATCCATATCTGACGTGTAGCGCCCCCCCCTCCTACGACTTTATATGACCCTATAGGAAAGTAGAACCTACTTTAACCCCTCAAACTCACGTCGGATCATTACAAGCTACATGAGGTATCTTCGCAATTTAAAGTGTCTATTCAGAAATTGGACGAGCGACTGCAGCCTGCCCACCACCACATATCCGATTTAGGGAATATTTAAATTTAGCTCACAGTTATCAGGGGCTTTGCTTTGTCGATTGATTGTTGGCTAGTTCACGTTTGATAGTTTCTTGAAGGTACTTCAAGCTTGAACATGCCACTTCTTGACGCGCATACCAAGCCCGGCATCCAGGAACTTTGTAAAGAAATTGGTCCCCAAGCTGCCCAGCAATGCAATTTTTGAGGATTTCCGAAAACAATGGGGAAGTCTTCCAATGACACATTTCGTTTAACGAGCTGCGGAGTTCCAGCAAACAATTGAGCGTTCGATACGAAAGTCACTTTTTGAGTCGATTACTTCTTTATCGTCTTTTTGCCCCCAAGACCTACCTCTCTTTGAAAATGTCATCCATACAGCCACAGTTTTGTGACCAAGGCTTGCGTGCCGGAAATTCCTCGACGGGCCGACACGGCGGTCAGACTAGGCTTTACTCTTCCTGGCCGCCTATCATTATTAGCAGATTTTCGAGACTGGTCACATATCGAACTGCAGGAGACGCATATAGGAGAAGCGGATCCGCCTCCATGGCGATTTGCATGGCGCATGCGGATAATATACAACGAATGGTCATGTTAAACAGAATGTTAACAGAAATGTACACATTAGATAACCCTAAGGATGGGCTATATCGGGAAAACATTACACAGAAGACGTCTGGAATGCCGTCCATGGGGAAGGAGACTGCTGCTCGACTGGAAGTTCTCTCTGATGGCGGGCCATGTGATGGCGTCCCAGGTTGGTGACGATAAGCGCATTGCACACTCGGTGTACTACGACCCGGCAAACTGGATCCTTTGCTTATGTCTCAACTCTCATCATGCTTACATATAGGTACCATATGCGAGCATGTAGCGCTTTCGGTTTGTCAGAGGAGTGCTGAGAACCACCCACCACCCTGAAGTGAAACCACCCTGAAATGAAAAGTTACATAAAAATATATGAACTAGCGAGTCGAATCCCTCCATACTGTGTCGGTTTCTGAAAATTATTGGGAGGGCAAAATGCATGAAGGCAATGGGCGTGCCCAAATAGATTAGGGGATGGGGCATACCAAATAGGATCCCATTTTTTATATGCAGATTTGCTCCTTGGATCCATAATTTGGAAATAATGGTTTTTGTTAGTGAATGCTAAATTAGACAGCCGTCTTCGTGGTATGAACGAGTGAATTGCTTGGAGACAACGCTCTGAAAAAGTTATGTCGAGTATGACAGATGGTATGCCCTATTTATGTTATCGTTGCTATTACAACTCCCCACCCAAATGTTGCACATTGTACGTAAGCGGATGGGGCTAGCGGGCACAAATTTTGCGCACGCCTGAGGGCATTCATTGCGGAACCATGGTGTCAAACGTATTGTCACGTCAGGGCAGGTTACTGACCTCTGACGATTTTTGGGATCTGTCCCGGCGGATTCCGACAGATTTCGTGTCTTTCAAGTTTATACCCTAATAGATTGCAACTATTCATGATACCCTCATGAAATACATATCACCGTTTTTTTAATTCAATTTCAATACCATTGACGGTTCGCATGATCCTATAGCATTCACGGACTCGTGTGCATGTTAAGTTAAGTTATTAAGGGTCAATATAAGGTTGGAATTTTTGGTCCCAAGCGCATAGTTCTGAGTCCTGACTCATAGAGGTTAAGAATGAAAGCTGAATTATCCGGACGGACTATTTCTCAACTTGAAAGCCTGATAGCAATGCTTCTTATAAGTGATTGCTCTTTTTAAGTCTTATGATAACCACCTAGGCTTTGTATTACCATATATTCTTTTTCAGGTATAAAAGCCTCCTGACCACTAATAATGACTGCATGAAACATGTGCCGCATCCTATACGCATCACATCCATCAAATGTCCTGACCCACTCCATGCTTGCTATGCAAGATGTAAAGGCAATGTAATTTTCCCTGCCGAAGTTATGCACTCTCTTAGATGGGTTCTCTACAACCACGTGGGACGAGGTGGTGCTGATGGTGTAGCTCGGCTGGGGGGGGGGGTGGCGTCGGGGACCTGCTGCTGTCCGCCACGTGGGACGAGGTGGTGCTGATGGTGTAGCTCGGCCGGGGGGTGACGTCGGGGGACCTGCTGCTGTCCGCCACGTGGGACGAGGTGGTGCTGATGGTGTAGCTCGGCCGGGATTGACGTCGGGGGACCTGCTGCTGTCCGCCATGTTGGACGAGGTGGTGCTGATGGTGTAGCTCGGCCGGGGGATGACGTCGGGGGACCTGCTGCTGTCCGCCATGTGGGACGAGGTAATGTCTGATGGTGTAGCCCGTCAATTGACATAAAAGCACAGCTTCCTTACCTGGGCTTGCCCATCGGCTTTACCCAGGCACAAGCCGTACGGGCATCAAGGCCGGCATTATTTCCAGCTCGACATGTGCCACATGCCTGAGCTGACAGCCAGACTATGTGCAAGTTGTCAGTACCCTTTTGGGTGCAGCACGGTGGCGGAAGTGCTGATGTGTAGACCAGCTGCGGGCCTACTTCATCATGCAGCCGTCGGCGTTGACGCCACCGTTAGTCGGCTGCATCGTCATGGACAGAACTTCATCAGACATGTGCAGCGGTCGTGGCACGCCAACCGCGGGGGCGCACAGTGACACACTGTGGCACGCTGTGGCACACTGTGGCACACTGTGGCACGCTGTGGCACGCTGTGGCACACTGTGGCACGCTGTGGCACACTGTGGCACACTGCGGCACGCTGTGGCACACTGCGGCACACTGCGGCACGCTGTGGCACACTGTGGCACGCTGTGGCACACTGTGGCACGCTGTGGCACACTGCGGCACGCTGTGGCACACTGCGGCACACTGTGGCACGCTGTGGCACACCACGCTGCAGCACGCTGTGGCACACTGCGGCACCGCCACTGTGGCACACTGTGGCACGCTGTGGCACGCTGTGGCACACTGTGGCACGCTGTGGCACACTGCGGCACGCTATGGCACACTGCGGCACACTGCGGCACGCTGTGGCACACTGTGGCACGCTGTGGCACGCTGTGGCACACTGTGGCACGCTGTGGCACGCTGTGGCACACTGCGGCACACTGCGGCACAATGTGGTACGCTGTGGCACACTGTGGCACGCTGTGGCACACTGTGTACGAGTGCAGTCGTCCGATATATGTCAAGCTGGGCTTGAGACATGAGTCGTGGTCTGTGGGCTGTGAACCATGGCTGGGCTGTGAATGAACTGTGTGAACAGTGCCGAGTGTTTGTGTTGAGCTTTTATGCGGCGGAACAGCATCTGGCGTGCGTGACGTTTTCACGTCGTGTGCTTCAACGTGTTGCTCTGGAGGCACGCTCAGCTCGGGATGTTCGCCACCGGCGGAACAGACCGTGGGCTGGGCCAGGCTACTGCGACATGTCTCGCTGGCCGCTGGCAAGCGCACTGCGTCACCCCGTGCTATTGAACAGAACTGCCGTCGACGTCCGACGCCTGGGGCTACCCTCGTGTCCACTGCTGGCCGCCATAGCGCGCCAATACCGTCCAGCGGTCGTTGGGCACGTGCGCGTGGTCAGGCAGTGAGGCACGTTCCGCGTGCCACCGGACAGCCATGTGCCGGCCAGTGGGGTGGGGGGGGGGGCGATGCTGGTGGAACCCGGAAGGTCACGTCCTGCCGCGGTGGACCGTCTGCTGGCCGGGTCACATCGGTCACGGTGCACACGTCGGGTCACCGGTCGGTGGCGCTGGCACGGACACCGGGTCCGGAGCAAGGCACGGCGCACCGGACATGCGGCGTAGCCACAGGTACCGGCACGGCATGACAGCAGGGTATAGGACACGGGCTCGGGCACATGACACTGAGACAAGGCGCGAGACATGAAGCACGGGAACCGGAACACGGGATACTGCCCACTGATGTGAGGTACAGCCATTATCAGGCCACGTGTGTGGAGTCTGAAGAGTGGTCAGCTCACGCCGTCTGGCTTGCCAGGCCCCACCTATGACGTCTCGGGTGCCTGTCCAGCCCCATCTCTAACGTCTCGGGTGCCTGCCTGGCCCCGACCTCTGACGTCTCGGGTGCCTCCCCCTTCTGACGTCTCGGGTGCCTGCTCGGCCCCACCTATGACGTCTCGGGTGCCTGCCCAGCCCCACCTCTGCCGTCTCAGGTGCCTGCCACGCCCACCTCGGACGTCTCGGGTGCCTGCCAGTCCCCCATCTCTGACGTCTCGGGTGCCTTCCAGCCCCACCTCTGACGTCTCGGGTGCCTTCCCAGCCCCACCTCTGACGTCTCGGGTGCCTGCCAGTCCCCCACCTCTGACGTCTCTGGTGCCTGTCCGGCCCTACCTCTGACGTCTCGGGTGCCTCCCCCTTCTGACGTCTCGGGTGCCTGCTCGGCCCCACCTCTGCAGTCTCGGGTGCTTGCCAGTCCCCCACCTCTGACGTCTCGGGTGCCTCTCACCCCTGACGTCTCGGGTGCCTGTCCAGCCCTACTTCTGACGTCTCGGGTGCTTGTCAGTCCCCCACCTCTGACGTCTCGGGTGCCTGTCCGGCCCTACCTCTGACGTCTCGGGTGCCTGTCCGGCCCCACCTCTGACGTCTCGGGTGCCTGTCCGGCCCTATCTCTGATGTCTCGGGTGCCTGTCCGGCCCCACCTCTGACGTCTCGAGTGCCGGCAGCCCGCAATGCATCAATGCACCGCCAGCGGAACACATTTCAGTGGGGCGGCGTCTGCCTCATGCGGCATGTATGAGAGCCGGGCGTATTTCGGACGACGATCGCCGGTGCGCAGACTGGAGGCCGCGTGCGCCACCCTGGAGCTGCCGCGCCATTCCTCGTCTCGCCGCAATGTCATGAATGAATTTGGCGGCGACGCGCTGCGCAGCTCGCTATGCATGACGTGTCGCTCCTTGTCGGGAGCGAGCGTCCAATCCCACCACCACCCACCGTAAGGACGGAATTCCGTGGCCCACGTTCGACGCACCAGTCAATCGATCTCGGGCATCAATCTTGCCATGTCAGCCGATCAAAAATACAGGATTTGAAAATAGCTCGGCGTCGCTACATATCGAGCGAATGGACGCCAGCTGACTGCGACCGCTGGCGAGCGGCACCACGTGACCTCGGTCACAGTGGCGGACCCAGGCGTGGGGTTTGGCCTCCTGTTGTTGCGCGCCCCTCTACCAGCTCGAAGGAAATGGTACCCTTATTACGACTCGGCGCTTGCTTAAAGGTTTCAAGGTTCCTGTTGGGAACACCCAAATCCATTCTTTCGCATCTTTTCCTTCCGAGACGTTTCTGAAGATAAATCGACACGCTTAAGGCAGACCTGACTGCTCCACCTCCCTCTCTCCGTCATTTTTTTCAACCATTCTCTCCCATGCAAGAAATGGTGCTTCTGGACGAGCGCCCCCCCCCCTCCCCGATCAGACTGTCTGTATCCGACCCGGATCCGGGATGAGAGGGGACCAAATGGCTTCGGCAGGGGGCGGGGATGGGGTTGGAGTGGCGTCGGCTGGCCCACATCGATGCCGAGGCCTGGAGAACAGATATGTCAGACTTGACAGTGGAACCCCATTGCCGGAATTGTTTGAGTTATCGCCGCCCGCCACGGCCACGCCGCCAGATGAATTGGGCGATAGCGTCCAGCCAATTACGAAACATTTTTAGCAATTTGGGTTCTGTTTATCGTCTGTGTTATCCCCACCATCAGCTACAGCATTAAATTGTGAACGATAAAACAATTCACATGCCTATCAACCGCAGGGAAGCCATCAATGGCCGTTCAAGATATAAATGGTTCACATAAAAATCCCTCTCCAATGTATCAGGAATACCAGGCATAGATAATCTTGTAAGCCACAGTTTTTGTCGCCGTTTTCCTCTGTGAGCGTTGATAAGCTGAACTACGTGGGTGTATTGTGCCGACTAATTTCGGTGCTATCGCTGGGAACAGACGTGGTCGGAGCGGCCGCTTGTACCTGTCGGCAGTTGGCCGTCAGTCGGCCAGATGTGGCCGGTTGATTTCATTGATCCGTTCGCTTGTGCAATCCGGCCTCAACGCGAAATAACGGAGCGCGCCGAGTGTCCGCAATGGCCGTGATGTCCGTAATGGCCGTGATGTCCGTAATGACCGTGATGGCCGTGATGACCGTGATGGCCGTGATGACCGTGATGATCGTGATGGCCGTGATGGCCGTGATGGCCGTGATGACTGTATTGACTGTGATGGCCGTGATGGCCGTAATGACTGTGACGGCCGTAATGGTCGTGATAGATGTAATGGCCGTGATGACCGTAATGACCGTAATGACCGTAATGGTCGTAATGGCCGTAATGACCGTAATGGCCGCAGTGGAAGTGATGCGCTGCAGACGTTCCGCCGGCCCGCCAGTTGTTCCTGCGCCGGTTGTCGCCTGCGGCGCCTCTGAGTCAGCTCGCACCGCGGCTCACCGCGACAGGAGCGGATCCAGGAATGTTCGCAAGGGGTGGAGGGCACTCATCTGGAGGAGATCCATTTCCTCGAAGGGACGCCACTGCCGAAGCCCCTTGAGGGGCGCCATCGGCTGAAAATGTGTTCAAGGAGGGGGGGGGGGGAGGTGCACCCGAGCATACTGAAGGGACGCGCCTTTTCCTTTCAATGTGGTCCCTGTTCCTCTGAAAGGGCAGCCATTGACTGAAATATCCGTTGAGGGTGTGGGAGTGCGCATTCGAGCCTTCCTGCAGAGGCGCCTTTCCAGGTCAGAGTTGCGTTACTTTTCCGTGAGGGGGGGGACATGCCATCAGTGCCACCTCTGTATTCGCCCCTGACCGGCGCTACCCCGAGAGAGCTACCGACGTCCTCCCAGATGATGAGGGATGCTCAGTGAGCTGCTGACGTCCTCCCAGATGACGAGGGATGCTCAGTGAGCTGCCAACGTCCTCCCAGATAACCTGGTGACTGTGACCTGGGTTACCCTGAGGGGGCTGCCGACGTCCTCCCAGATAGCCTGGTGACTGTGACCTGGGTTACCCTGAGGGGGCTGCCGACGTCCTCCCAGATAGCCTGGTGACTGTGACCTGGGTTACCCTGAGGGGGCTGCCGACGTGCTCCCAGATGATGACGGATGCTCAGTGAGCTGCCAACGTCCTCCCAGATAACCTGGTGACTGTGACCTGGGTTACCTTGAGGGGGCTGCCGACGTCCTCCCAGATAACCTGGTGACTGTGACCTGGGCTACCCTGAGGGGGCTGCCGACGTCCTCCCAGATGATGAGGGATGCTCAGTGAGCTGCCAACGTCCTCCCAGATAACCTGGTGACTGTGACCTGGGTTACCCTGAGGGGGCTGCCGACGTCCTCCCAGATAACCTGGTGACTGTGACCTGGGTTACCCTGAGGGGGCTGCCGACGTCCTCCCAGATAGCCTGGTGACTGTGACCTGGGTTACCCTGAGGGGGCTGCCGACGTGCTCCCAGATGATGACGGATGCTCAGTGATAACCTGGTGACTGTGACCTGGGCTACCCTGAGGGGGCTGCCGACGTCCTCCCAGATAACCTGGTGACTGTCACCTGGGCTACCCTAAGGGGGCTGCCGACGTCCTCTCAAGTGACCTGGTGCTCTGACCTGGGCTACCCTAAGGGGGCTGCCGACGTCCTCCCAGGTGACCTGGTGACTGTGACCTGGGCTACCCTGAGGGGGCTGCCGACGTCTTCCCAGGTGACCTGGTGACTGACCTGGGCTACCCTCAGGGGGCTGCCGACGTCCTCCCAGGTGACCTGGTGACTGTGACCTGGGCTACCCTGAGGGGGCTTCCGACGTCCTCCCAGGTGACCTGGTGACTGTGACCTGGGCTACCCTAAGGGGGCTGCCGACGTCCTCCCAAGTGACCTGGTACTGTGACCTGGGCTACCCTGAGGGGGCTGCCGACGTCCTCCCAGGTGACCTGGTGACTGACCTGGGCTACCCTCAGGGGGCTGCCGACGTCCTCCCAGGTGACCTGGTGACTGTGACCTGGGCTACCCTGAGGGGGCTGCCGACGTCCTCCCAGGTGACCTGGTGACTGACCTGGGCTACCCTCAGGGGGCTGCCGAGATCCTCTCATATGACGGCGAGGTATGTGGCCGGGACGTGCCCTGCCCGTGGGCTAGACAAGTCCCAGCGACATACCCTGGTACTCTGCTATTCCCCATTTTACGACGGCCACTCCACTCGAGTAATGGTCGGCCACTGCAGTCGTGTCGTGTGCGTCTGTCGGGCTGCCCTAGAGTTGTCTGTCGGGCTGCCCTAGAGCTGTCGTCTGTCGGTCTGCCCTAGAGTTGTCGTCTATCTGGCTGCCCTGGTGTTGTCGTCTGTCGGGCTGCCCTAGATTTGTCGTCTGTCGTGCTGCCCTAGTGTTGTCGTCTGTCGAGCTGCCCTAGATTTGTCGTCTGTCGGTCTGCCCTAGTGTTGTCGTCTGTCGGGCTGCCCTAGAGCTGTTGTCTGTCGGGCTGCTCTAGAGTTGTCGTCTGTCGGGCTGCCCTAGAGTTGTCGTCTGTCGGGCTGTCCTAGAGTTGTCTGTCGTGCTGCCCTAGAGTTGTCGTCTGTCGGGCTGCCCTAGAGTTGTCGTCTGTCGGGCTGCCCTAGAGTTGTCGTCTGTCGTGCTGCCCTAGAGTTATCGTCTGTCGGGCTGCCCTGGAGTTGTCGTCTGTCGGGCTACCCTAGAGTCGGTTGGACCACGCAGGCGCTTCGTGTGTTTGTCGTCTGTCGGGCTGCCCAACAGTTGCCTGCAATGCAACAAACACCACCACGAAGCAGCATTAGATTGTAGCCTCGTTTCCCATTGTATTCGATGCAGTTAATCGGACAGATGTGACTCGACAGGGGTGGCTCGAGTGAGACAAATGCCGCCGGCGAAACTGATGGCGGCAATTGGCGGGTGTGTAGTGCAAAACAACAACAATGCGTATAACGGTGGACTAGCAGCAGCGGCAGAAAGAGCTCGGCTGACTGGGAGCCCTGGAGGCCACTCCATCTCTGTCTCTCTGTGTATCTGTCTCTCTCCATCTATGTCTCTCTATGTCTCTGTCTCTCTCCATTTCTGTCTCTCTATGTCTCTGTCTCTCTATGTCTCCGTCTCTCCCTATCCCTGTCTATCTTTATCTCTGTCTCTCTATGTTTCTGTCCCTCCCTCTATATATATATGTCCTCTATCTCTATCTCTCTCTATCTCTGTCTCTCTCCATCTCTATCTGTCTCTATCTCTGTCTCTCTACGTCTCTGTCTCTCTCCACCCCTGTCATGGCCGACCCGGCTCAATGACGGCTCAGTTAGCGAGTAGCCTATGCGTAAGATGCCAGTCCCCCAACCGAAAGGTTGTGATTTCGAGACCCATCCGTTGCTACTCTTCTCCCGCGACCAATCGGTGAGAGAGGTTCAGTTCGCAGTTCGCTATACCCCACCTTCTCCTACTTAATCGCAATGAACGGATGAGGTCTGAACGACTACTGTGACAACTGGGGGACCGAGGGCACAGCCTCGGCTCCCGTGGAAACTTGTGTGCCCCTCCCAATGGTAGAGTTAATTTCCGACGTTTTTAGCATACCGCCTATGAGCGGGGCGGGGAGGCGGAGGACGCTCGTGCGGACGCTGAGCCCCGGTACTAATGTCCACCGCTACCCCTGGGAACACGGCCGGGACTGGTGTCCGCCGCCACCCCTGGGGACACGGCCGGGACTGGTGTCCACCGCCATCCCTGGGGACACGGCCGGGACTGGTGTCCACCGCCACCCCTGGGGACACGGCCGGACTGGTGTCCACCGCCACCCCCGGGGACACGGCCGGGACTGGTGTCCACCGCCACCCCTGGGGACACGGCCGGGACTGGTGTCCACCGCCACCCCTGGGGACACGGCCGGACTGGTGTCCACCACCATCCCTGGGGACACGGCCGGACTGGTGTCCACCGCCACCCCCGGGGACACGGCCGGGACTGGTGTCCACCGCCACCCCTGGGGACACGGCCGGGACTGGTGTCCACCACCATCCCTGGGGACACGGCCGGGACTGGTGTCCACCGCCACCCCTGGGGACACGGCCGGGACTGGTGTCCACCGCCACCCCCAGGGACACGGCCGGGACTGGTGCAGTGCCGCGCAGGTGACACTGCCAGGGCCGGAGCGGGATGGCATGGCAGGCACGCCGCCGCCACGGCCACGGCCTGGTCTCTGAACACATGCGGCACGCGTACTACATGATAGGGCGAGTGCTGCTCTATCAGCATACGTCACGTCTCACGTGCCCCAGTGCACTGTGGAACGTGGTCACACTGTAGTGTGACGACCGTACGTGCGACCAACCGTGACTGTGACTGCACAATTGTGACTGTGTCACTGTGACTGTGTCACTGTGACTGTGTCACTGTGACTGTGTCACTGTGACTGTGTCACTGTGACTGTGTCACTGTGACTGTGTCACTGTGACTGTGTCACTGTGACTGTGTCACTGTGACTGTGTCACTGTGACTGTGTCACTGTGACTGTGTCACTGTGACTGTGTCACTGTGACTGTGTCACTGTGACTGTGTCACTGTGACTGGGTCACTGTAACTGTGCCACTGTGACTGTGCCACTGTGACTGTGCCACTGTGACTGTGCCACTGTGACTGTGCCACTGTGACTGTGCCACTGTGACTGTGTCACTGTGACTGTGTCACTGTGACTGTGTCACTGTGACTGTGTCACTGTGACTATGTCACTGTGACTAAGTCACTGTGACTATGTCACTGTGACTAAGTCACTGTGACTCTCTGTCACGGTGATCTCTCTGTCTCTCTGTCTCTCTGTCTCTCCGTCTCTTCGTCTTTCTGTCTCTCTGGCTCTATATATCTATGTCGCTATGTCTATGTACGCTTTGCATACCATGCGCTTGTGGCGACATTTGCGCCCAGAAGCGGGTCCAGGAGGTGCAGTCTTCCGTTCAGTCTTTTGGTGGCTGGGCAACATTTTGGCCATAATTTGAGCGAATTGCGTGATGTCTCATGAATAAAAGAAACCGAGAAGTTCCGATCTGAATGCAGTATGACTTCAGTAATATTGTTTTTGTTGTTGATTAGTACTGAGCCCTCGTCATGTAGGATAGACATTAAAGCATAGCACGGGGTGATATCTTCAAATCCGGTCCAATCCATATCGATATAAAACAATTCAATCCGTGTCCACATCTGTACCAGATACAGATCCGTTCCATTAACAAAAATGCTAAATATTTTAAACCTGCTTGGTTCCAGTAATCAATAACATGTAGCACGTTATATAATATTGGATCTGGGAAGATAAAGAAAAATCGAAATTATCATTTGATGTGAAATGTGGATAACAATCTTCATTAGCGGCACGATATCTTACCACTCATAACAATTTCACTTCAGATTACATGTGCAGATTGGGCAGTCCTCTAACCTATGCTAGCTCATGGTACATGGGCATGAACAAAGCATGGAAGAAACAGGAAAACTACCAAGAAATCAAATAAGATGTAGGCAACAACAATGGCTTCAAAATTAAAGATTGTAAATTCACGCCCTGTTCACACGCAAATGAGTCCCTATCTTGAATAAAATGGCAAGTACCTAAAATAATCCTTGATAGCTACCAGGGTCAATGCACTAGAACACAAATTTGCATGCAAATTTTACTCCCAACCATTTCATTGAACCACAAAATCATACATCAACCTGAAGAAATTTGTTCAACTTAGTGTGATTGACATGCATATACCTTGTAGTGCCCATTGAGGCACATGGCTATGAAGTTACACACTCGGTGAAGCACAGCCATGGGTTGACAAACAAGCAGAGCTATATGTATGTAGGAAGGTATGAGGCACCTGTATGCTGTACACACCTGTACCTACAACTTACCATCATTTAACGGCAATGAGCTTATGCTTATTAACCAGCACATACCCACGGCATTACTCATGACAGTTACTGTCTTAGACTTCTGCCTGTCAAACTCGCATTTGGTTTCTGCTTCAGGTCGTAAATACCCTGTTTCAACCCATATTTTCTATGGAGTTACATGGCGTCCGTTACTTCTCGCAAAAGCAATGTGATTTGTCTCCGACTGCTTCAAATTTGACCATACTGCGCTAATCGTCACATATGGCAGCATATTTTTCGTCCCAGTTTGCTTTCAATGTGAACGAGCAGAACAATCATTAAAACACCCTGCAGAATATAATTGTGCAACACTATGAATTACACATCCATTTTGGGATGGTGATTTCAGATTCCCGTTCCAGATACCTACATATAAAAAATGTTATAATTTTTCCTATACTTTGAGAAGATATCCCTGGCGCCCTTTGGTGGAAACACTGCCAACTTGATGTTGAGGCACAGCTCGACGAATATTTGATGGAATCATGAAAGTTGTATGCATAGAGTTAGCTAGTTTCCATTAATAGAGAACGTATATTTGATGGTAAGGTTTAAAACAAACAATTTTTATCTGATTGGTATTTCGTAATCGTACTTTATTTTATTACGAAGTTATGACTCAGGGGTATCACTTTACATGCGCTAAGGGGGAGGGGGGAGGGGGGTACTGGCACTCCCATCATTAATTTGGTCCCCAATCATTGATTTGTCCCCCCCCCCACCAAAATCAGACCGTAGCTTAACCATTGAACCTATGGAGGCGCCCTTCCAGAACATCGATTTCACCCGCGTCCTTCGCTCTGAGTTATTTTTCAGCCGATGGTGTCCCTCTCCTTATACAAATATAATCAAAAACATCACTATCCCCTCCCCTCCCCACACTCCAATCAATTTCACAAAGTGACACTCATGTCATGACTTATCCAATAAAACCCAGCAACATGGCTGCCCTAGTGATGTGAAATGGAAACAATTTGCTTTGGAAGTGGGTTGGCACTGCCAAGGTGTCAATCTCCAAAGTCATATAATTAAATGCAGTTTACAGTTATAATGCTATTTTCAATCGAAGTACACTCATATGTGCGGGCATAGTGAAATTGACATGCACGTCTGCCGCGAAATTGTGTATAAATTTGGATCTCTTCTGAAGCTATGGTGACGTTAGAGATAGCTTCAACAAACTTGTTTCGTTTGCAAGCCGCATGGGCATCAGTTTCGGTGACACTGCTTCCCTACCGGCTGTAGTATTTTATAAGCTCATTTTAAATGGTGAGGTAAGGCAATGGTATTGCTTTCCTGAACAACAACAATTACAATGCACACCTTGTATTGCTGACTGCATTCGGTCATCGGATCGTGAGTTTGCAGTTCCATTTGGCTCACTTTATATGTAGGATTGTTGTGCGCCAGAATAAATAGAATGAAGCTGCATGTGGATGGATGGGTTGCTGAATATGATCATAGATAGTACCTATATCCACCAACTCATTGCTAACAGTGTGATTGCAATAATGCGGGTTACGTAAAAGTTCTATGATGACAAGAAATTCATAGAAGAATGGAATGAATCTACCTGTAAAAATTAGTATTACAATATAGTTGCTCACAGTGCTATCATATATCATATCTTCCCACAATAAAAAAAAACTATTAGCATCAGCTAATTCCAACATCTTAGTATATACGGTTGTGATTGGAAAACATAAGGAATTATGGCTATTTTCTTCAATTTTCGTTTTCGCGGAGAAAGTTGTAGAGCAAACCCAATGTCCAATATATATCCGTTTAATATTTGACAAGCACTATCCAATCAGCTCCGCTATCCGTAGGTACCAAACGGATATCCGTGCGGATATCCAACCCTTTTGCGCTCTAATGGACATGCACGCGCAAACTTTCAGTTTCGTGTCCAGACTAGACAGATTGTCTTGGGGGCGGAACAATTGGTTCTGCCTGCGCCCACCATAAAGCCACGAGTGTCGGCGGGGAACTGCTGGCAGCCTGTCATTTGGCGTCTGGCTGTCGCACAGTACGGCACCACACCCCAGCAGGCCGGCGCCCACCGTGGGTGGCTGTCGCACAGTACGGCACCACACCCCAGCAGACCGGCGCCCACCGTGGGAACAATCGCCAGTGTCACAACCGGGCCGGAAACTGGGCCGTCCAACTGCACTCGGCCGCAAAACGCGCAATTCCGGCCGGGTAATTGACAATAATGATGATGCGAGCGATGCGACGACAATTACGGCGCTGCCGGCCGTATTGCGGCCAATTTTCGGTTTGCGGAGTCAGAGGTGGTGCAATTATCGTGATCCTTGATAAGGTCACACAACTGCATAGTGGCCGCTATCTGACCAGCAGCAGGGAGAGCAGGTCCAGGAACAAGGTCGGCTGCGACTGAATCGCCCGGCGAATCTATGGGCCACCTCACAGTGACACCCAGGCGACCTGGACGCAATTGCGGGACGTTAAGCGTTAGCCTACCCTGTACCGTGAAGGAGAGTGATACATCCGCCTCCATAAATATGTTCAGGAACGTTAATATTGGGTCCATAGTTGTCGTGGAGGAAGTGTGGAACTAACAACCTTGTCAATTCGTCCTCAGTCATTCTGCCCTGGCACATACTCCTCATTTAATTATTCTTAAGCCTCTCTGTTCGGGATCCATCATGGCTTTCAGTCGTCTGAGTTGATGCTCAGAATATAGAGGGAGAGAGGGAGAGGGGAGCGAGGGAGGGACGAGAGCGCCGTTCCGTATGCAGCTCACGTCGGTGCATGCTATACACAATTCTTAGCCTGTCACCGACACGTCATGTCAACATAACTTCATTATAAGGATTGGGCTCGGTCGTATGAGGTCAGCCAGATACGCCATCAGCGCTGCAGTCCGATGTGCATTCGCTCCGCGTCGTCCCGTCCTCACCGCCCCACATACCGCCCTCACCGCCCTACATCCCACCCTCACCGCCCCACATACCGCCCTCACCGCCCCACATCCCGTCCTTACTGCCTCACATCCTGGTGTCGTCACGTCGTCACCACATCACATCCTGGTGTCGTCCCGTCGTCACCACATCACATCCTGGTGCCGTCCCGTCGTCACCACATCACATCCTGGTGTCGTCCCGTCGTCACCACATCACATCCTGGTGCCGTCCCGTTGTCACCACATCACACCCTGGTGTCGTCCCGTCGTCACCACATCACATCCTGGTGTCGTCCCGTCGTCACCACATCACATCCTGGTGCCGTCCCGTCGTCACAACATCACATCCTGGTGCCGTCCCGTCGTCACCACATCACACCCTGGTGTCGTCCCGTCGTCACCACATCACATCCTGGTGCCGTCCCGTCGTCACCACATCGCATCATGGTGTCGTCCCGTCGTCACCACATCATATCATGGTGCTGTCCCGTCGTCACCACATCACATCATGGTGCCGTCCCGTCGTCACCACATCGCATCATGGTGCCGTCCCGTCGTCACCACATCACATCATGGTGCTGTCCCGTCGTCACCACATCACATCATGGTGCTGTCCCGTCGTCACCACATCACATCCTGGTGTCGTCCCGTCGTCACCACATCGCATCATGGTGTCGTCCCGTCGTCACCACATCACATCCTGGTGTCGTCCCGTCGTCACCACATCGCATCATGGTGTCGTCCCGTCGTCACCACATCGCATCATGGTGTCGTCCCGTCGTCACCACATCACATCATGGTGCTGTCCCGTCGTCACCACATCACATCATGGTGCCGTCCCGTCGTCACCACATCGCATCATGGTGTCGTCCCGTCGTCACCACATCACATCATGGTGCTGTCCCGTCGTCACCACATCACATCATGGTGCTGTCCCGTCGTCACCACATCACATCATGGTGTCGTCCCGTCGTCACCACATCGCATCATGGTGTCGTCCCGTCGTCACCACATCACATCCTGGTGTCGTCCCGTCGTCACCACATCGCATCATGGTGTCGTCCCGTCGTCACCACATCGCATCATGGTGTCGTCCCGTCGTCACCACATCACATCCTGGTGTCGTCCCGTCGTCACCACATCGCATCGTGGTGTCGTCCCGTCGTCACCACATCGCATCATGGTGTCGTCCCGTCGTCACCACATCACATCCTGGTGTCGTCCCGTCGTCACCACATCACATCCTGGTGTCGTCCCGTCGTCACCACATCACATCCTGGTGTCGTCCCGTCGTCACCACATCACATCCTGGTGTCGTCCCGTCGTCACCACATCACATCATGGTGCTGTCCCGTCGTCACCACATCACATCATGGTGCTGTCCCGTCGTCACCACATCACATCCTGGTGTCGTCCGGTCGTCACCACATCACATCATGGTGTCGTCCCGTCGTCACCACATCACATCATGGTGCTGTCCCGTCGTCACCACATCACATCATGGTGCTGTCCCGTCGTCACCACATCACATCCTGGTGTCGTCCCGTCGTCACCACATCACATCCTGGTGTCGTCCCGTCGTCACCACATCACATCATGGTGCTGTCCCGTCGTCACCACATCACATCATGGTGCTGTCCCGTCGTCACCACATCACATCCTGGTGTCGTCCGGTCGTCACCACATCACATCCTGGTGTCGTCCCGTCGTCACCACATCACATCACATCTGGTGCTGTCCCGTCGTCACCACATCACATCATGGTGCCGTCCCGTCGTCACCACATCACATCATGGTGCTGTCCCGTCGTCACCACATCACATCATGGTGCTGTCCCGTCGTCACCACATCACATCATGGTGCTGTCCCGTCGTCACCACATCACATCATGGTGCTGTCCCGTCGTCACCACATCACATCCTGGTGTCGTCCCGTCGTCACCACATCACATCCTGGTGTCGTCCCGTCGTCACGGCACACGGTGCGGTGAAAGGCATCGAAATGTCAAACAAACGCGAGTCACATCGTTCGAGAAGCTAGGCATTTGTGTGTTGCAGGCATGCTTTTGTGTGGGTAGCAAAATGAAACTAAAGTTCACTATGATAGTGCAATGGGAAAGTCAGACTGTTTAGTAGGCGGGTAAATGGTGCATATCTTACCATTGTGGATCATGATCAACTCGGAGCCAGAAAATTAGCATTGCAAGACCAACATTTTATGCTAAGGATGATCAACTACGCCCAATGACTATGCCTACCTAGTCCGTAGGCCCGCATAACTGCGCATCCATACACACTTTTTGTGTGAAGGCGAAACACTTGTTTCAAAATATTTACAAATGTTTTCAAATTTCCTTGATATCATGGTGCTCTCCTCGATACCATGATGTCTCCTCGATAGCATAGCTCGGCTGCCCTCAGTCCGGTTTCCATCGTCCCAGTCCGGCCTCGGGCGGTTCTCGCCTGAACGGCGATGAGCAGAGGCCCGGTAGCGTTGTATGCGACCTCATAAGTGCTGTAGCCGTAACGTATGGTGGACTTCCACAGACCATGCTGCATGCTAACGAGTGCGTAATTATATCCCAGTCACCCTTGCCGACATTGTGGTCGCCAACGCTGCTGGGCAGACCGCAGAGGAGAGTTCCACCTGCCGCATTCCGCCACCAGTGCGCCGTACCCAGGCCACCTAATGACAAGAGGCCGACCGCAACCAATAATGGCTGACTTTTTAACAGAACGCCAGTGACCCGTCTGACCTAGTGCGTGAGTGTCGACGAAACCGAGGCACTTAACCGAAATGGCTCTCGTCAGCGGCCCAACCCACCTGCTTTTAACGACATCGTTTTCTTGCGAGCGATCGGTGAGGGTGCACTCTGCCGCAGCTGGGAGACCCCACCCCACCCCCACTGCCACAATGGCCTGGCCTGGAACTCCCCCCCCCACACTACCACACTGGCCTGGCCTGGGAAACCCCACCCCACACTCACTGCCACACTGGCCTGGCCTGGGAGATCCCACCCCCACCCCACTGCCACACTGGCCTGGCCTGGGAAACCCCACCACACACCCACTGCCACACTGGCCTGGCCTGGGACCCCCCACCCCAACTGCCACACTGGCCTGGCCTGGGAGACCCCACCACACCCCACTGACTGCCACACTGGCCTGGCCTGGGAGACTCCACCACACCCTCACTACCACACTGGCCTGGCCTGGGAGACCCCACCCCACACCCACTGCCACACTGGCCTGGCCTGGGAGACTCCATCCACACCCTCACTACCACACTGGCCTGGCCTGGGAGACTCCATCCACACCCTCACTACCACACTGGCCTGGCCTGGGAGACCCCACCCCCACCCCCACTGCCACACTGGCCTGGCCTGGGAGACCCCACCCCACCCCCACTGCCACACTGGCCTGGCCTGGGAGACTCCATCCACACCCCCACTGCCACACTGGCCTGGCCTGGGAGACTCCATCCACACCCCCACTACCACACTGGCCTGGCTACCAAGCGGGCCGACGCCAGAAATGTTCGGGTGTGTGTAGATGAAGACGACGGCCACGGTCGCCGCGCCATTGTTCGTGGAACACAGAGCTAAACTGCCCCACCGGCGCCACATTGTGTCGGCTTATCAATTCCACCGCGGCCGCGCTCCTCCACACAATGGCCGATGTGATGCAAAGTCGTCATTTTCTTATGATGAATCTCGCATTGTTCTTCCGCATCTTTTGTATAATTCACGTCCGAGTGTGGCGGCAGAGGGTTTTGAGCGTCGGCCGTCGTGCCCCTGCGGCCGCGGAGACCGGCCGTCGTCGTCTTCTGGGCCGGTGTCGGTGGCCCCAGGGCGTGTCACGCACACACACACACACAGTGCTCGGCGTTGTAGGGCGTCGGTGGCATTGGAGCGTGTCTCCACCATGCGCAGACCCCAGCAAGGGGTGGGGGGATTGAGACGGCCGCACGTGGATCATTCATAACATTCAACGTTCACTTACTCCAAAGGGTGCTGGTTACGGCCGCACGGGGAGTATTCATAACATTTAACGTTCATTTACTACTAAGGTTACTTTTACCCCATCGAGTAGTTTTGGAATTCATTTCGATCATTGGAGCTTATGATCCTTGGAGGTTGTGAACTTTGAAGGCTGTGAACTTTGGGAATAAATGCACATTGGATGTTATGATATGGACCGGCCTCACAACTTGCGTCACCATTTCAAGGAACTATTTACGCTGTCCATCTTTGCCTTGCCACTTGGGGTGGTTATTTAGGAGAGGCGCTATCAAGTGAATCTCGCGCGAAGTGCCCGACAAACACGGTCCACTGCAGGTGAATCTCTCGCGAAGTGCCCGACAAACACGGACCGTCATGGCTGCCCTTATCTTTGTGGAGAGGCAGCTTAACCTTTGCTCAATCCCAGAGTACTCGCCCATAAAGGAGCCACACTGCTAAGCTCATGCTGGCGCACATTGCTGATGTATGGCTGGTGGCAAGGTGCGGATTCGGGTGCACGTGCAATTGGGGACGCGCGATTCAGACGTGTATCAGGCGGTCGTGGACTCTTGAACGCGGCGCTGGTACATACCTGTACCGGCCATTGTACTGGGATTGGTGCTGGTACTGCACTAGTGCTGACATTGGCACTGGTGCTGATGCTGTACTGGTACTGGTCGTAGTATTGGTATTGCTACTGGTACAGCACTAGTACTGACAATGGCGCTGGTACGCGCATAACCGTTGCGGCAAGGGTCCAATTATCATCGGGTAATGGCACGCACTACAGCTCCACGCTCCGTGACAACTTGGAGCCAATTCACACAATCTGAACACTTACATTCCCTTCACATGGTTGTTACCAGTTGTTAGCTCAGCCGCAGATGCGGGTGGAGCCGCCTGAAAACGCTGAAAACAGCACTCAGTGCGAGAGCCCGTGAATGATAGCACTTTCTGCTATAATTGTCCAGTGTCAGGCTATTATTTCCCCGTAGCAGAAGCATGACGCAAAGGCCCGGTAATTTATACCAGTTTGCCGCATTTTCTAATTACGCTCACGGCTGGGGCCTGTATTTTCTGGCGCCACTACAGGGCGCCGTGTGATCGGGCCGCGGTTGTTATTCGCCATAATTGCGCGGGTCGATCGGGCGGCGAGCCGTCACGGCCGTGCCAGGCGTGCCGCCATCACGTCACGTAACCACCTGCGATCGGACCAACTCCTGCGGCCGGCGCGCCAACCGCACCGCCGCGCCGGCCAGCCCGAAATTGCCGCCTGCCAGGCGTGTTCGCCGGCGGGCTCGTTCTGCCGGCTCGGAGCGGGCGGCACGCGCCTCCGTCCGCCGGCCGGCTCGTATCTCACGGCCGGTATTGGCGGGCGTGCCCCGGCGGCGTGCCCCCGCGGCGTGCCCCGCGGCGTGCCCCGGCGGCGTGCCCCCGCGGCGTGCCCCGCGGCGTGCCCCGCGGCGTGCCCCGCGGCGTGCCCGGCGTGCCCCGGGGCGTGCCCGGCGGCGTGCCCCGCGGCGTGCCCCGCGGCGTGCCCCGGCGGCGTGCCCCGCGGCGTGCCCCGGCGGCGTGCCCCGCGGCGTGCCCCGCGGCGTGTGGCCGCTCGTCGCCACGTGCCGCCGGCGGCGTTTTTGTCGGCCGCCGTACGTGACGAACGACGTCAAGAACACGGTCAGGCGTTTTCGGGAAACGACACGAAGCGGCGCGCCTTATCTCGCCGCCGCGTCGCGGACGCCGCACTCGGACAATGGCGGCAAAGACCGGCGCATTGTTGGCCGCGGTGTATTTGTATATCGTCCGCTTTCCGCTCTGTGTTCGCGAAGCGATTTCTAACGCAGAAACCAATGACTGTATTCGTGAATTAGCATGCTCCTGAGGCGCGAAATTGCTCTACCACGGCATCGGTGTTTTACAGGTGCCCATAATATGCTTCTACCTCTAGCTAGGTCATGCACCACAGCACACCAAAGTTGTCGGGATCCGTAAATTGCTGCATTATAGCAGCAACTGATAGAAAATTACACGAAAATTGCACGATTACTCGGAACAGAGAGGGATCTAGAACCTCAGTCCCAGTCTGCGTGCCAGAAGAGAGGCAGTATGCAGGTCTGTCGTGTTTTACTCATTCAGTGTCACATTCAGAGGTTAGCGAAGGGGACAATAGTCTTTCCAAAATATCTGACCTCTTAATGAAATTAAATGTATTCCTGTGTTGGAAATGGAGCGGTAAAGATTGTCTACCTTTGGCGCGCAACTTTTTCAGGATTCGACCGCTCCGGCTACGTTTTTGAGTTTACCATCTGAAGTTTTTCAATGCCTTTATTCTATTGCGAACATTGGCCTTCTCCGAAACACATGTGATTCTGCCTTTTGTACCTTGACTTCCTCCGAAATAATGTTTCCAGGTGCGCCTTACCGACACGGTGGCTGCACCTGTACAACATATCGCGCATTTGATGAAAATGTATGCCCAACAGTTGCAAAGACGATTGGAATTCTGAATGAATATAGCATCGCGTACCATTACGCATTGAACGCCTTTTATGTCGCATATCGCCAGCAGACTGGGCATCGTGTACACACTCGGCCGAGTGGCGTACAAGCGTAGTCAGCCGCAACAACGCCAACTCCGCACCTACTAATGTGGCTGTACCTGTACTCCTACTGCGGCTGTACATGTACCTCATAATGTGGCTGTACCTGTATCTGCTAATGTGGCTGTACCTGTACCTGTTAATGTGGCTGTACCTGCACCTCCTAATGTGGCTGTACCTGTACCTGCTAATGTGGCTGTACCTGTACCTGCTAATGTGGCTGTACCTGTACCTGCTAATGTGGCTGTACCTGTACATCCTAGTGTGGCTGTACCAGTATCTACTAATATGGCTGTACCTGTACCTGCTAATGTGGCTGTACCTGTGCCTACTAATGTGGCTATACCGGTACCTGCTAATGTGGCTGTACCTGCACCTGCTAATGTGGCTATACCTGTATCCACTAATGTGGCTGTACCTGTATCCACTAATGTGGCTGTACCTGTACATCCTAATGTGGCTGTACCTGTGCCTACTAATGTGGCTGTACCTGTTCCTCCTAATGTGGCTGTACCTTTACATCCTAATGTGGCCGTACCTGTGTCTCCTAATGTTGCTGTACCTATACCTCCTAGTGTGGCTTTGCTTGTACCACCTAATATGGCTGTATCTGTACCTGCACCCTCTAATGTGGCTGTACCTGTACCTACCAATGTGGCTGTACCTGTACCTCCTAATGTGGCTGGAATCCTGACACGTCTCCCATCAATGCCCCACCGAATGTCTGTGACGATGCGGCATCAACTGTATGCGGGTCACAGCTCTCCTGCACCCAACGTACCAGCCTGTCACAGCGCCGGTCAGGTCACAGCTCGCCTGCACCAAACGTACCAGGCTGTCACAGCGCCGGTCGGGTCACAGCTCGCCTGCACCCAACGTACCAGCCTGTCACAGCGCCGGTCGGGCCACAGCTCGCCTGCACCCAACGTACCAGCCTGTCACAGCGCCGGTCGGGTCACAGCTCGCCTGCACCCAACGTACCAGACTGTCACAGCTCGGGTCGGGTCACAGCTCGCCTGCACCCAACGTACCAGCCTGTCACAGCGCCGGTCGGGTCACAGCTCACCTGCAGCCAACACAGTAATGGATCGGGCGGCGCGTAATGGATCGGACTTCCGTGCGGCGGGACTTGGGTGAAGGCACGCCCGGCTGTAGACCACTCGCCGCCTCGCGATCTGTCGTCCGCTACCATCGCAGCCTGTTGTCCCGCCTCGGTGTTGCCGTCACAGCCTGTTGTCCCGCCTCAGTGTTACATCGCAGCCTGTTGTCCCGCCTCAGTGTTACATCGCAGCCTGTTGTCCCGCCTCAGTGTTACATCGCAGCCTGTTGTCCCGCCTCCGTGTTACATCGCAGCCTGTTGTCCCCCCTCAGTGCTACACCGTAGCCTGTTGTTCCGCCTCAGTGCTACATCGCAGCCTGTTGTCCCCCCTCAGTGCTACACCGTAGCCTGTTGTTCCGCCTCAGTGTTACATCGCAGCCTGTTGTTTCGCCTCAGTGCTACATCGTAGCCTGTTGTCCCGCCTCCGTGTTACATCGCAGCCTGTTGTCCCGCCTCAGTGCTACATCGCAGCCTGTTGTTCCGCCTCAGTGTTACATCGCAGCCTGTTGTCCCGCCTCAGTGCTACATCGTAGCCTGTTGTCCCGCCTCAGTGCTACATCGCAGCCTGTTGTCCCGCCTCAGTGCTACATCGCAGCCTGTTGTCCCGCCTCAGTGCTACACCGTAGCCTGTTGTTCCGCCTCAGTGTTACATCGCAGCCTGTTGTCCCGCCTCAGTGCCGACTCGTCGTGGGCGGAACCTGTTGTTTGCACTTACAATCAACTGTTGCAACTCCGAGTGTACATCGCCCACAGCCTTCGGCCGGCCATCTTTTGTCAAACACGTTTCCGGAGCGCTGGGCCTGTTCGCAGTTGGTGGCGACCCTATAGCTGACACTCATCTATTTCAGACTACTCGTCTCACCCGCTGAAACTTATCTGCTCTGTGGAGAACTGCTCAGTACCTGTTACTCACATGTGCTGCCCAGCCCTGTCTAGGAGCGAGGGCGAGGCCCAAGCGAGTCTACACCCGTCAGCGAGTCTGCAGAAGTTCATCCGAAGGGTCCGGTTCGGCTTGGCCCGATCGTCGCGCTTTGAAGCCTTAATAGCCTTTTCGTCATATAGTTTCGAGCTATAATTACTTCACTCAGACCTGCTCTTTTTGCAGCTTTCGTCATGATGTTTTATCTGAAGCACTCATATTTTTGTTCAAAGGCAAGGTTTAATTTAATATTGACCGATAAGTATTTTATTCGCTCGTTGCTCATTGACATGTAATGTATATTGCATAGCCTATAAATTAATTAAAACCAACAATTTGTTGTATTTGAAACATTTTTCGCTATTCAAAACCATTTAATATCTATTACATCGCAGTGTTTTATGAGGCACTCGGTGCCGACCGACCGTCGGTCGCTCTGTTAAGCCGCACCACGCGGCCCGCATGCCCTGAGGCTGGGAATCTACGTGTCTCATGTCAGTCCGATGGAGGGTGCAACACGAGACCAATGGGTAAATGTGACCGTGGCACAACGTGGCACCTACGTGTCTCATGTCACTCCGATGGAGGGTGCAACACGAGACCAATGGGTAAATGTGACCGTGGCACAACGTGGCACCTACGTGTCTCATGTCAGTCCGATGGAGGGTGCAACACAAGACCAAGGGGTAAATGTGACCGTGGCACAACGTGGCACCTACGCTACTCAGAAAATTGCGTGAAGAACACTAAGCTTGAGATATGTGCACATATTCGGCCGATGGGCCCGATACCGGCAGAAGTTTAGTCAATTCCAGCTGAAGCGAATTGTTCTTCAAGGTGCGTGCGCCGAAATTGAAGGCAATAGTTCAGAAATTGGGCCACTTTGCGAGATGTTGGACGCGCAACCGATACATGAACGCACGAAGTCGAACTGTCGAAATAGGGTTTATCACTTCTCAGATTCATGCACTGCCACGCAAATTGGACATAGTTCAGTGTACGCCACCGGCTGACAAGGGAGCACAGATGGGGTGGGTCGACAAGCCCCCGTCGTGGGATGGTGACCGATCCGGTATCCACAACAAGAGAGTCCCAGAACCCGCCCCTTGACCTCGCTCATCCAGCGCACCAATGGCGTCTTATTCTGTATAATCTAGGTAGAAATATATGTAACGTTCCACTCCAAGTTTTAGTTTCTACTCTACCCCAATACAACTGTCCAGCACATTGCCCACTTCTCAACTCCTTCTCTGTCCGACACTCATTCCTACTGCTCTACACCCATCACCACCACCCTGCTCCCATTACCACCACCCTGCACCCCTGCACCCATTACCACCACTCTGCACCCCTGCACCCATTACCACCACCCTGCACCCCTGCACCCATTACCACCACCATGCATTCATCACCACTCCTCCAAACCGGTCACCACCACCATGTACTCATCACCACCACCATGCATTCATCACTACCACCATGTATTCATCACCACCACCATGTACTCATCACAACCACCCTGCGCCCATCACCACCACCATGTATTCATCACCACCACCATGTACCCATCACCACCACTATGTACTCATCACCACCACCATGTACCCATCACCACCACCATGTACTCATCACCACTCCTCTGATCACGGCCAGCTCGCACGAGAGCAATGTTCGCGCGTTTTTCGGCCACGACAAATAAACGCTTCTTACCCGCGCACCAATCATTTTTTTTTGCGGCCGCACACACCGACTGAGAACAACGATCTCCCGTCGGTGTTTGAACTCGAACACTTCCAAGGCAGCGTTCGATTGTATCGCACCGGCTGGCTGAGTTGGCAGAGCAAAAACATGTGCACAGAGTGCGACTGTCGAAGTCGGACCGATAACGGCCGTCAGCCAGGGAGAGTAGCGGTCATTTCTCACTGGCGACAGCAACAGGCCAGTATCTTCTCACCGACGACAGTAGCAGGCCAGTATCTTCTCACCGGCGACAGTAGCAGGCTAGTATCGTCCCGCTGGTGACAGTAGCCGGCCAGTATCGTCCCGCCGTTGACAGGAGTAGGTCAGTACTGTCCAGCCGGTGACAGTAGCCGGCCAGTATCGTCTCGCCGGTGACAGTAGTCGGCCAGTATCGTCTCGCCGGTGACAGTAGTCGGCCAGTATCGTCTCGCCGGTGACAGTAGCGGGCCAGTATCGTCTCGCCGGTGACAGTAGCCAGCCAGCATCGTCTGACCACCACATGATAGAACGAGCCAGCTGACTGCGCTGTGAGCTCCTCAGCAGAGTCAGCTGACTGTGCTGTGCACTCTTCGGTCATGTGCCAGGGGAGCCGACAGGCTCACCAACCACGTGCTACAGCAGATTCGGTAGGCCGTCAGCCACAGGAGAGCTTCGGGCTTCGGGAGAGATTCGTCCCGACCGACACAACCTCACCGGTCAGGTCACAGGAGGGCTTCGGGCTTCGGGCGGGAGCCGTACCTACCGACACAACCTCACCGGTCAGGTCACAGGAGGGCTTCGGGCTTCGGGCGGGAGCCGTACCTACCGACACAACCTAACCGGTCAGGTCACAGGAGGGCTTTGGGCTTCGGACGGGAGCCGTACCTACCGACACAACCTCACCGGTCAGGTCACAGGAGGGCTTCGGGCTTCGGGCGGGAGCCGTACCTACCGACACAACCTAACCGGTCAGGTCACAGGAGGGCTTTGGGCCGGGAGCCGTACCTACCGACACAACCTAACCGGTCAGGTCACAGGAGGGCTTTGGGCTTCGGACGGGAGCCGTACCTCACCAACCGGCAGGTCCAAGGGCTTCGGGCTGGGCGTCCCTACCGACACAACCTAACCGGTCAGGTCACAGGAGGGCTTTGGGCTTCGGGCGGGAGCCGTACCTACCGACACAACCACACGTCATCTCGGACGGCGGTGCCCAGAGTCGGCTGACGCCTGACACACGGGCGACAGCCGCCATACGGTGTCATCTAGAGCCGGGTGACGCCTGACACACGGGCGACAGCCGTCTGTGTCCTCCGGAGTCGGCTGACGCCTGACACACGGGCGACAGCCGTCTGTGTCCTCCAGAGCCGGGTGACGCCTGACACACGGGCGACAGCCGCCACACGGTGTCCTCCAGAGCCGGGTGACGCCTGACACACGGGCGACAGCCGTCTGCACGGTGTCGCTCCCTGAGACACGGGTGACGCCTGACACACGGTGTCATCTAGAGCCGGGTGACGCCTGACACACGGGCGACAGCCGCCACACGGTGTCCTCCAGAGCCGGGTGACGCCTGACACACGGTGTCATCTAGAGCCGGCTGACGCCTGACACACGGGCGACAGCCGCCACACGGTGTCCTCCAGAGCCGGCTGACGCCTGACACACGTGCAACGACCGCCACACGGTGTCATCTAGAGCCGGGTGACGCCTGACACAGGGCGACAGCCGCCACACGGTGTCCTCTAGAGCAGGCAGACGGCTGACACACGGGCGATAACTGCAATACGGTGTCATCTAGAGCCGGCTGACGCCTGACACACGGGCGACAGCCGCCACACGGTGTCATCTAGAGCAGGCAGACGGCTGACACACGGGCGATAACTGCAATACGGTGTCATCTAGAGCCGGCTGACGCCTGACACACGGGCGACAGCCGCCACACGGTGTCCTCCAGAGCCGGCTGACGCCTGACACACGGGCGACAGCTGCCACACGGTGTCCTCTAGAGCCGGCTGACGCCTGACACACGGGCGACAGCCGCCACACGGTGTCCTCCAGAGCCGGCTGACGCCTGACACACGGGCGACAGCCGCCACACAGAGCCCGACAGCTTCTGTTCGGCAGAGGCCCGCTCTGTTCCAGAGTGCGCTCCGCTGAGTTATTGCGCGCGCCATGCCACATAAAACGAAGCATCGTTGGTCGGTAAAAACGCGCGCGCGCGTGGCGCGAAGAACGCGAGCCGTCACCGGGCGCCTCCTCTCAGAGCGGTGCTGCTCTGTCACGACGGCGGTCTGAGCGACGGCCCGAGTCGCCAGTGGCCGATGATGTCGGCGCGGTGGTCGCCGCCGCGCCACGTTTGTAGCAGCTGGCGGCCGCCTGCCGTCGACGATCGGTGCTCTGCGCGTCGTGAACGTCTCCCCGGGGTATCGGCGCGCCGCTCTGGCTCCGCCACTTCTGCACAGCACCGCTGCTCGGCGTGTCCAGCTGGTGCTGCTGTCGTCACCAGCTGCTGTCGTCACCAGCTGCTGTCGTCGCCAGATGGTGTCGTCGCCAGCTGGTGTCGTCGCCAGCTGGTGCCGTCGCCAGCTGGTGTCGTCGGGAAGTGTAGGACGGTGGGTCGAGAGGGAGGTGGGGAGGGAAGTGTAGGGCGGTGGGTCGAGAGAGGTGGGGAGGGAAGTGTAGGACGGTGTGTCGCAAGAGAGGTAAGCGAAAATTGACAACAGGTATCCGAGCAGACATACCCTGTACAGATGAGGAGTGAGTCAGGTGAAGGTCACCGGTGCTATTGGGGCATGCCGTGCCAGATCATACGGGCAATAGACGCGGCTCTACAAAGATAGAGCCAATCGAATTGGACGATAACCGTATAAGGCGACAATTTAGGCAATGGTCGTATACTTCTAAATAGAGGAAATTTCCCACCTCAAACCAGGTATCCGGATGTAATTGCACTTTCCGGCTATTTCCACTCCTACCCATAGGTTATCTTCCACCTTTTTATGGTCTCGATGTAGTTTAATGCAGTGTGCCACTCCCTCCTTTACTTCACTTTTTTTTTATTTAGAAGCAACGTGCCCACTTTAGCAGTGGCAATTACAACGGCCGTAGTGCACGAAACTTCTGTGAGTGCGTCATATACGTACATCCTGGGATCGGCCAGCTCTGACAGCACATTGCGCCATGGGTAAGTGACAGTGCTCGACTCTGCCACCTCATTACGCTCACGTGGGATCACCGACGACCGTCGGCGTCGACAGACAGCTGCGCCGCCCGACGTGCACTGCACTCGTTAGTCGCAGGCGTCTAACCAGCCGTCACGTGTCCACAGCGGCGCTACTGCTGCCGCGCTACTGCTGCCGCGCTACTGCTGCCGCGCTACTGCTGCCGCGCTACTGCCGCCGAGCTACTGCTACCGAGCTACTGCTGCCGCGCTACTGCTGCCGCGCTACTGCCGCCGAGCTACTGCCGCCGAGCTACTGCTACCGAGCTACTGCTGCCGCGCTACTGCTGCCACGCTACTGCTGCCGCGCTACTGCTGCCGCGCTACTGCTGCCGCGCTACTGCCGCCGCGCTACTGCTGCCGCGCTACTGCCGCCGCGCTACTGCTACCGAGCTACTGCTGCCGCGCTACTGCTGCCGCGCTACTGCTGCCGCGCTACTGCTGCCGCGCTACTGCTACCGAGCTACTGCTGCCGCGCTACTGCTGCCGCGCTACTGCTGCCGCGCTACTGCTGCCGCGCTACTGCTGCCGCGCTACTGCTGCCGCGCTACTGCCGCCGCGCTACTGCTGCCGCGCTACTGCTGCCGCGCTACTGCTGCCGCGCTACTGCTGCCGCGCTACTGCCGCCGAGCTACTGCTGCCGCGCTACTGCCGCCGAGCTACTGCTGCCGCGCTACTGCTGCCGCGCTACTGCTGCCGCGCTACTGCTGCCGCGCTACTGCCGCCGAGCTACTGCTGCCGCGCTACTGCCGCCGCGCTACTGCTGCCGCGCTACTGCTGCCGCGCTACTGCTGCCGCGCTACTGCTGCCGCGCTACTGCCGCCGAGCTACTGCTGCCGCGCTACTGCCGCCGAGCTACTGCTGCCGCGCTACTGCTGCCGCGCTACTGCTGCCACGCTACTGCTGCCGCGCTACTGCTGCCGCGCTATTGCCGCCGAGCTACTGCTACCGAGCTACTGCTGCCGCGCTACTGCTGCACCGCACTGCTGCCGTGATATTGCTGCCAAGCTACAGCTGCCTCGCTGCTATTGTCACCACATCAATGTGACGCTTGTGGTCGGGTGCAACTGTCACCACATCGATGTGACGGTTATGGTCGGGCGTAACTGTCACCGTATCAATATGATGGATGGGGTCGGGTATAACTGTCACCGTATCAATGTGATGGTTGTGGTCGGGTATAACTGTCACCGTATCAATGTGACGGTTTTGATCGGGTATAACTGTCACCACATCATTATGCTGGCTGTGGTCGGGTGTGCAACTGTATGCATACTTTTGGTTGTGTTGGAATGCCACGGCATTGGCACAGTATTGACACGGTATTGGCACAACACTGGCACGGTATTGGCACAGCATTGGCGCTTAGGCACTAACCCTATTAACCATCGGCTATGAGCCTGCCCACTATGTCTCATTAACCATCGGCTATGAGCCTGCCCGCTATGTCTCGTTGTCTCAGCCATGTGTTGCATGCTCTAGGTCAAGTGGAGTTTGCAATACGAATGCATCTGCTTTAGCATCAACATTTATTTTCATACGACACTCCCTTCCGCCGATTTGATGATGTCATATTTTCGGCCGTGTCGTGTCGTGTGGTGTCGTGTGGTGTCTTCTCACCAGTCGGAGCCCGAGTAACGACGCCTGTGTGGCGGTGTGGCAGCAGCTGATTGCTGGGCGGACGTGACAGCCGTGAGCCACCTTCAATATCGCCTACACCCAGGCTGCCGCTCCCCCCCTCCCCCTCTCCAGCTGACTGGCTCACTCTGCTCTGTTCAGAGACAGCGACGCCGTCGCGTCGTTACTGGCCCGCGCCACTCGCCCAACACGATGGTGCTGGTGAGCCGTGGTCGGTACTGGTGGTGATGGTGAGCCGTGGTCGGTACTGGTGGTGATGGTACGGTGCTGGTGAACCGTGGTCGGTACTGGTGGTGATGGTGAGCCGTGGTCGGTACTGGTGGTGATGGCACGGTGTTGGTGAACCGTGGTGCGTATTGGTGGTGATGGCACGGTGCTGGTGAGCCGTGGTCGGTATTGGTGTTGATGGCACGGTGCTGGTGAGCCGTGGTCGGTATTGGTGGCGATGGCACGGTGCTGGTGAGCCGTACCATTACCCTGGTGGCTGGGCGAAAGTCACAGCCTGTGGAGATTCGATATTGCCGCGCATTTTCCACCAGCTGCGGTGATGAGGGCGGACAGGAGGTTCAAGGGCCTTCCTTAATCAAGGTTTCCGTTATTTGATTGCGGCGATTTCACTTTGTGTGATTTTATTTGCTACGATTTTTTAAAACAATTCCATAGACTTGAAGCTAATCTATATTTTTAAGTTCAACACAGCAGTTTGAGTATAGCCATGTTTTAGCGCCAAATGGTAGCCATACGGATGAGTGAGTGTGTGTATACCCCGGGGAATGCATGCATTTACCCTCCAAAATGTTCAGCTTTCTTCTAGAACAGCAACAAGTTGTTCGGTCGTGGTCACTGCCACTGGTGGCATCGCTGAACCGAAACTGCCACTGGTGGTCACTGCCACTGGTGGTCGTGGTCACTGCCACTGGTGGTCACTGCCACTGGTGGCATCGCTGAACCGAAACTGCCACTGGTGGCACCGCTGAACCGAAACTGCCACTGGTGGTCACTGCCACTGGTGGTCGTGGTCACTGCCACTGGTGGCACCGCTGAACCGAAACTCTACCAAAATTGTAGTGGTTGCATTACGCTATCTGAAACGAGGGATTGCATTCAGCTCATGACAGTGGCGCAACCAGGATTTCAGTTCGGGGGGGGCAGGGTTGGAGAGCGGGCCCCCTCGCAAGCGGGCCCCTGGTTCCAAGCGGGCTATTGGTTCAATGCGGGCCCCTGAATCAAAATGGGCCCCGGTTCGAGGCGGGCCCCAGGTAAAAGCGGGCCCCGGGTTCTAAGTGGGCTATTGGTTCAATGCGGGCCCCTGGATCAAAGTGGGCCCGGTTCGAAGCGGACCCCTGGTTCCAGGGAGCCCCTGGTTCAAGACAGGGCCCCAGGTTGAAGCGGGCCCCTGGTTCTAAGCGGGCTATTGGTTCAATGCGGGCCCCTGAATCAAAATGGTCCCCGGTTCGAGGCGGGCCCTGGTTAAAACGGGCCCCCAGATTTTCAGTTGGTTCAAAGGGCCCCTGATTCGAGCCACAGATCCGCTTCGCGGGCCCCTAGCCAGGGCTCTGAGTAGGGTGGCCCACTCCGAGCCAGGGGCCCGCTTCGCGGGCCCCTGGCTCGGAGCGGGCCCCAAAAAATGTCGGGGGGGGGGCATGGCCCCTTGCCCCCCTGGTTGCGCTACTGGCTCATGAAGCGGACAGCTCTCTGTACCTATCAATCGCGTCACTATACAAAAAGCTATAACAACTAACAACTATGCATCCATTTGTGATATTATAATATCACAAACGGATGTATATAGAGCCGAAACGCTTCTCTGGAAATATCTACGGGCAGATAAAGACAGGTTTAACGGAGAGATTGGTTGGTTGATTATTGGTTTTACGACACGTCGACCGTTGAGTCACATAGCGTCGCCAATCTCTCACGCCGATTGGTCGCGGGCGAAGAGTAGCGACAGGTGAGATTCGAACCCACAATCTTTCGATTGTGAGACGAGCATCTAACCCCTAGACCACTCGTCCCCTAACGGAGAGATCAGATATATTTTTCGATGTACCTTTTTGTGAATTTGTGTAGAAAAGCCATCTGAGAGGGGTGGATGATCTAACTAACAAACGATGAATTGCATGCACTGGGTGCAATTCCTGCTTTGAAAGGTCATCGGGATCAACACAGGTCAACGGTATCATATACATAACATACATATATATATATATGTGTGTGTGTGTGTGTGTGTGTGTGTGTGTGTGTGTGTGTGTGTGTGTGTGTGTGTGTGTGTGTGTGTGCGTGCGTGTGTTTGTGTGTGTGCATACAGGGCATGGTGCGGAAGTTGACAATCATTAGCCAAGTTCTCCTGCATAGCATAATATACCAATGTGATGACTACGATGAACGAAGGAAAAACTGCTTCCTTCTTATCTTATTGCGCTTGTTTGACATGCTGCACTTATCTGACGTGCTAAATTGAGGCGGCCATTCATTGATCTGAGACCAATTTGCTACCTTTGTTCCGACAAATAGCCTTGCACTTAGGATATTCCTATAGTGCACGCTATATGCCTCCGCTGATCCATCGCAGCTAGGTAATATCTGCATCAATTTGCTATATATGGAACCGTGGACATCATTAAACAAGTTATATTTGGAAGCAAGGCCCTGATCGTCGTGCTGACAGGGGACTTCTGCACTTTGCAATTTGCGGTGACACGACGGTGAAATTGACAAAGACGAGAGGAAAATTGCCGACACCGAAGTTCAGTTTGTGGATGTTTACAAATTTTCTGGGAACATGGACTTGTATTATATAGTACTTGTGATTCTCCTGAGCATTTCTGGTGGCGTATTAGGTGGTGGACTATTCTAATTTCACGAGATGGGAAAATTATACTTCAAAATATATCTTGTATTTTCTCAATTTAATGACCAAAAATCTTCCGTAGCTGGAGGACAAAGAAGAAGTCTTACAGTAGGTCAGCACCATGCTAGAACACTTCGAAATGGGCCGACTGGGCCAATTCGAGAGGATCCCGTTCTCACATATCTAGCTAGCTGGTACAGCTGAGCTTTATTTGCATCAGCTACCGGCCAGCACTGACTAGCCGTCGACACGGCCGAATCAATGCCCGCCGCCCGGCGTCCATGGCACGCAGGTGGCGCGCGGCCGCCGCGGCAGTCGCTCGCCGCCACGCCGCCGACGTATAATTGGCGCCGATTCCCGCCGCCGGGCCTCAGTCGCCGGTGACGTCACACCGGCCCGTCTGCGGGCTGAGTCGGCGCGTGACAGCGGGTCTCGCCGGCACGCTTTAACGAGACACAATGTAGCGGCCGTGTCGTTACCGGCACTAATGGCTGGCGCAGTAAATTTGGCCGTGTGCCTAATGCAGCACGCGCAGCCGAGATCAATCATGCAGCATCCGGGCGCCACCATCTGCGCCTGTTCCCGGCCGTGCCCGCCCGGACCAGTAACCTTTACATCGGCGACTCACCCGGGACCCACCGTCTGCGGCTATATATATGGATGCATATATATCAGCACGTATTTTCGAATCTCTGACATTCATCAATGTTAGGGTTCCATCGACAGTGAATACAAATTAATCACGAGATCATCTGTTATGACAAAGAAGCAAATGTGCCCGGACTGGTGTACTCTGCAGTCGTACACCGACACTGGTACGCACGATTTTTGGGATGGCATGTTCCTGAGCGGTGTGCATCGCAGCCGTTGTACACGAACACCGGTGCACGCGGTTTTAGAGATACCATCGTCATTCATTTGGAGAGCGGAATGAATCTCCCAGCTGGATCTGACAGGGCCTTTACGTAAGTGAATGCAGGAACGCTGCTTCCGAAATGAGCTCACATCATGGACGACAGGCATGTGGAATTCTCTCTGGAAAAAAACTCTGGAAGGTTACTGACTGATAAGTTTGTCCCGCTCGGATGGCGCAGGAGAATCCCTGGATTTGTCCAGAGTTAAAATGGAATCTTTTGTCGCTGAGTGCTGATCGCACCTCGGCTGCCGTGGCTACGTTCCAAGGTGACTGCCGAGTTGTCGGCCGGGGATGACCCAGCGACGGTGGGTGTGGCGGCCCGGCGGTGCTGTCGGAACTGGGAAAGTGGTCCATTGGTCGGCGTGTCGAACTGGGGTGACGGACTCGTGAGTCGGCGTGTCGAACTGGGGTGACGGACTCGTGAGTCGGACTGGAAACATCGGACTAAGCTGTCGAACTTGAGCGCCGGTGTGTCTGGGTGATGTGTCTGTATGTCGGGCTGGATGGAATTTGTGGGAACGTTGTGTCGGAGTAGCATGTCGGATGATGTGTCGAACTGCGGTGGCAGCCGACAGCCGCGCCTGCCCGCTATCGACGAGCATCTCCCAGCGAAGCCACATTCCCGTCTACTATCCGGCACGCCGCTCACGGGCAATCCCCATCCAGGAATGGCGCCAGATTATGGCTCATTTGATGAATACCAATTAGGACCAAGTCGACGCCCGACATCGGAAGCACAATGGCTCCAACAGCTGCGTCGGCAGAAAAAGGCCGCCTTGGCGTCTGGCGCTGGCAGGGGCGCTCACTCCGACCCGCCCGCCATCGGCTTTAGATTGAACTTTCAATGGCAGGAGGCCGAAATTTGGCGCCATTGTCATGGTGCCAAGGCCCAATGGAAGTGGAAACTCGACTGAGGCGCTCGCTGGCAAGCCACAATTACGGCGCCGTCATACTGTCGGTGACAAAGGACCGTGAAACTCGGCCAGCTTTGTTGTCGGCGCGAGCTTAGTGCGCCTCCTCAGTGGTGTCCGCTCCCCACCGGTCCCGTGTGAAGCCTCTGAGACGGTGTATCCGCTCCCCACCGGTCCCGTGTGAAGCCTCTGAGACGGTGGTGTCCGTTCCCCACCGGTCCCGTGTGAAGCCTCTGAGACGGTGGAGCCATCTGGTCCGGCACAACCCTCCGGTGACGTCACTCGGATATGGTGACGGCTTGGCGTCACATCACTCGGGGACGAGGGTGACGTTCGGTGACGGTCGTCGCACTGGTCCCAACCGGTGCCGATAGTGACGGTGGTGCCTGCTTCCATGGCGTTGGCACACACCATCTGCCGGCGTCACCACATACAGCAGGCCGACATCACCCGCCGCAGACATCACCGGCCGCAGACATCGGCCGCAGACATCACCCGCCATCTGCCGGCGTCACTACATACAGCAGGCCGACATCACCCGCCGCAGCTACCTCCGTCAATCATTCCCATCATCGCCAACCGCCAGCAGCACGTCTCCACCAATGGTGCCTAACGAGAGACGCTTGCCCTGCACTGTTGTGTTGTTGTCATTTGAGGTTTTATTTGTAGTGTTCACGGACAAAATAATCTGGCATTCCTCCAGCTTCCACAAACTTTAGATGGGAGACCCACCAGCAAGCAGCATTTGTTGTATGTACCACACCCCAGACGCTTCAGGTACCGCTAGTTAGCCGACGCCATCCGGAGGGTGGATGCCACCCCAGACGCTTCAGGTACCGCTAGTTAGCCGACGCCATCCGGAGGGTGGATGCCACCCCAGACGCTTCAGGTACTGTTAGTTAGCCGACGCCATCCGGAGGGTGGATGCCACCCCAGACGCTTCAGGTACCGCTAGTTAGCCGACGCCATCCGGAGGGTGGATGCCACCCCAGACGCTTCAGGTACCGCTAGTTAGCCGACGCCATCCGGAGGGTGGATGCCACCCCAGACGCTTCAGGTACCGCTAGTTAGCCGACGCCATCCGGAGGGTGGATGCCACCCCAGACGCTTCAGGTACCGCTAGTTAGCCGACGCCATCCGGAGGGTGGATGCCACCCCAGACGCTTCAGGTACCGCTAGTTAGCCGACGCCATCCGGAGGGTGGATGCCACCCCAGACGCTTCAGGTACCGCTAGTTAGCCAGCCATCCGGAGGGTGGATGCCACCCACCTCAGTACCGCTAGTTAGCCGACGCCATCCGGAGGGTGGATGCCACCCCAGACGCTTCAGGTACCGCTAGTTAGCCGACGCCATCCGAAGGGTGGGTGCCACCTCAAACGGTCACCTCATGACTACCAAAAACAAAACGGAGCACAATAGAGCGACGCAGTGTAGCCTGACTCATCATACATCCGTTGGGAATCTTTTCGTAGGAAATCGTGAGGTCATTTCAGGTCACCGAACCATGACATCATTTCTAAGACATGTTTTTTTTTCAATTTTGGCTGATGTTTATTTCGCCAGTTTTACTGAAATTCATGCACCCAGATGGGTGAGATATTATGCCTGTAGATGTTTTCAGACCACGTTCGTAGATATCCTCAAACCACTTTCGTAGATGTCCTCAGACCTCGCTCTTAGATGTTCTCAAACCACGTTCGTAGATGTTTTCAGACCACGTAGATGTTTTCAGACCACGTTCGTAGATGTATTCAGACTACGTAGATGTTTTCAGACGACGTAGATGTTTTCAGACGACGTAGATCTTTTCAGACCACGTTTTCAGACCACGTTTCCCCTTCGGTGATCTTCTCAAGGTGAAATGAAATAAGTAACCTTAGCTGACTTCGGACTGATTCTTTGTTTCTTCAAATGTATTCCATTAGCGGGTCCGCGGATTGCCAGCGGATTGCCAGTCACAGCGGACACCCAGCCGCCGCCGGTTCTTGTTGATTGCCAGTCACAGCGGACACCCAGCCGCCGCCGGTTCGTGTTGGGCAGCTGCTATACATAGATGTGCATGGCTGGTTCAGGGCTCAGCCACACACCAAGACAAATGGTTCAGAGCTTAGATGCGCACCACGCCAGTCGGATTGGACCCTGTCACGCAGTGTAAAATTGCCAGTGTTCTGTAACGCAGGAAGCCGAAATGAGCTGCAACACGCGTGACACTTGTCTCGTGTCGGCGTCAACCCGCGTGACACTTGTCTCGTGTCGGCGTCAACACGCGTGACACTTGTCTCGTGTCGGCGTCACACGCGTGACACTTGTCTCGTGTCGGCGTCAACACGCGTGACACTTGTCTCATGTCGGCGTCACACGCGTGACACTTGTCTCGTGTCGGCGTCACACGCGTGACACTTGTCTCGTGTCGGCGTCAACACGCGTGACACTTGTCTCATGTCGGCGTCACACGCGTGACACTTGTGTCGTGTCTGCGTCACACGCGTGACACTTGTCTCATATCGGCGTCACACGCGTGACACTTGTCTCGTGTCGGCGTCACACGCGTGACACTTGTCTCATGTCGGCGTCACACGCGTGACACTTGTGTCGTGTCGGCGTCACACGCGTGACACTTGTCTCGTGTCGGCGTCAACACGCGTGACACTTGTCTCATGTCGGCGTCACACGCGTGACACTTGTGTCGTGTCGGCGTCACACGCGTGACACTTGTCTCATATCGGCGTCACACGCGTGACACTTGTCTCGTGTCGGCGTCACACGCGTGACACTTGTCTCATGTCGGCGTCACACGCGTGACACTTGTGTCGTGTCGGCGTCACACGCGTGACACTTGTGTCGTGTCGGCGTCACACGCGTGACACTTGTGTCGTGTCGGCGTCACACGCGTGACACTTGTGTCGTGTCGGCGTCACACGTGTGACACTTGTGTCGTGTCGGCGTCACACGCGTGACACTTGTCTCACTTCGGCGTCACACGCGTGACACTTGTCTCACTTCGGCGTCACACGCGTGACACTTGTCTCGTGTCGGCGTAGCGTCAGCCGACAGCGCCCCATGGCTGTTCTGTTCCGGCAGCCTACGCCTCACGACTCACGACCCACGTCCTCATGTCCTCACGTCTCACGACTCACGTCCTCACGTCATCACGTCATCACGACTCACTTCCTCACGTCATCACGTCTCACGTCCTCACGACTCACGTCCTCACGACTCACGTCCTCACGACTCACGTCATCACGACTCACGTCCTCACGACTCACGTCCTCACGACTCACTTCCTCACGTCTCACGTCCTCACGACTCACGTCCTCATGCATCACGCCTCACTCCTCGCGACTCATGACTAACGATTCACGTCTCACGTCATCACGTCCTCATGTCATCACGTCCTCATGTCATCACGTCCTCATGTCATCACGCCTCACGCCTCACGACTCATGACTAACGACTGACGACTCACGACTCACGTCATCACGTCATCACGCTTCACGACTCGTACCATCATGCCATCACGCCTCACTACTCACGACTCATGACTAACGACTCGCGACTCACGTCATCACGTCCTCAAGCCTAATGCCCTCACGACTCACGGCCTCACAACTCACGTCCTTGCGCCTAATTCCCTCAAGCCTCACGCCTCACGTCCTCATGCTCTCACGCCTCACGTCCTGAAGCCTCACGAATCATGTCGTCACGTCCCACGGCTCACACAAAAGACGTTCCAAAGCGCTCACGGAAACCCGCGAAAGTTGGCTCTGCAGCGGCGCGAAATCCGGCGCGCAAACGGTGTGAAGCCGGGTATGGGAGCATGCGAAACCGGCACGGTGCTGTCGTGCCTACACCAGTTCACGTGGTCCTCACGGTGTGAAGCCGGGTATGGAAGTACGCGAAACCGGCACGGTGCTGTCGTGCCTACACCAGTTCACGTGGTCCTCACGGTGTGAAGCCGGGTATGGAAGTACGCGAAACCGGCACGGTGCTGTCGTGCCTACACCAGTTCACGTGGTCCTCACGGTGTGAAGCCGGGTATGGAAGTACGCGAAACCGGCACGGTGCTGTCGTGCCTACACCAGTTCACGTGGTCCTCACGGTGTGAAGCCGGGTATGGGAGGACGCGAAACCGACACGGTGCTGTCGTGCCTACACCAGTTCACGTGGTCGTCACGGTGTGAAGCCGGGTATGGGAGTACGCGAAACCGGCACGGTGCTGTCGTGCCTACACCAGTTCACGTGGTCCTCACGACTCACCTGACAGCATGGACAGCTGGTGTCGGCACCACGTGAGGCACGGTAGGATGGTGTGTGTGTGGGGGGGGGGGGGGGTGCTGCCCTGTCACATAGAACATAATTCCTTGGGTTCGGATAGCAAAATACATGTTTGCTGTACTCAGTCAGGATATTCGTACCTCTTCAAGGGGAGGGTGATGACTGTTTGGTTCCCTCTTCTCCTCACAGTGAGGAGGAGGCCGTATTGGTGGACATCATGCTGATGAAACATGGAGAAGTCTGTTGCCGCCTTATTCTGATTATTTTGCTTTTGAAGAAATGAAAGGTATGCATGTAGGCAATGGGGTGTATCGTCTAAGGACGTTTCTGAAACTGATGATAAAATTATAACCGAGAATGCTCGAACACCCCGGAAAACACTCATTAAACGAGAATTAACTCAACACTTCTTGATGCCCCGGGTCCATTTATAGGTTCAGGGTCGGTAGCGGGAAACTTGGAAACACATGGACTAAATCGGAAACTATTTGTTGAATAAACAGGACATTAAGCACATTTTTCCGTAATTAATAAGACACTCTATCATTGTATAATACTACGAGTGCAGCCAGTCGGCTAGTTACGAAAATACGGCCTATACCGTTGAATGCGCGCTCACAACGGGCTGGTTCCCATCCATTCTCGCACTTTTTTCCAGAACCACAAGAAAACGGCTCAGGGCAGCGCGCTCAAAGTTGCCACACCTGATGATGCATCATTTGCGCGTATTTCGAAGAAGGAAATTGACCCAGGTTATGTCAGGTCACCGAACAATTACGTCATCCTTAGATGCATGCAGAGTCATGTCAACGCAAAACTGGGTGGATTGGCAGTTGTAGGGCAGTAAGCGTGTATCAAAGAGAACGTTTGTGTATGCAATGGACACAATCAGCCGGTACCGATGTACCGAGGTAACCCAGGATTGCTGTCACTCGTCTGGGTAATCCAGGATTGCTGTCACTCGTCTGGGTAACCCAGGATTGCTGTCACTCGTCTGGGTAATCCAGGATTGCTGTCACTCGTCTGGGTAATCCAGGATTACTGCCACTCGTATGGGTAATCGCACAGAATCTGCATGTGTGGCTGGCGAATCCAGCCCACTAGCAGATCCAGCCCACTGGCGGATCTAGCCCACTGGCGGATCCAGCCCACTGGAAGATCTAGCCCACTGGCGGATCCAGCTCACTGGCGGATCCAGCCCACTGGCGATTCTAGCCCACTAGCGGATCCATCCCACTAGCGGATCTAGCCCACTGGCGGATCTAACCCACTGACGGATGTAGCCCAACAGTTTGTTGGTGGGGGGGGGCAGCTTTTGGCGCCGGGCCAACGGTACCCACCTGTTGTGTACCTAGGATTTGCGTCGGGGGAGGGGGAAGCGGATTTGAAGGGTGCCCAACCTTTACCTACCCATATTTTGTATGTTTAAGCGACCGGATTTTGACCACTATTTTTCCAAAGGGCCTCATTCATTAAATTTAAATTATTAATGTAAACATATTTTGTCGAGGGGCTCAACCTAACACCATCGTTTAAAGCTGCTACTGAATTTCAACTCCCTCCCCTTGTTCAAAGGTGGTGTTCTAGTATATCTTATCAAGTCAGCTCGCACTGCTAAGCTTACACTTGTACAAATCACTTAAAATGTAAAATTTTCCGATTCCACGCATTTAATTAGTAACATCCTGTCGTTACCACGCCAACGCTCATTCACGTGTAGACCCGCCTTGCGCATTCGTCGCATTCGCCACACTTCGTGCGTTTCTGTGGCTTCTGCCGGGCCCCATACGTTTTGATAATTGATGCCATATGATGATCTTGTGCCATACTTGACGCTATGGAATGTCTCGTATTCAAGTTCGGTGGGAAAATCCAATTAATTCAAGTCCATATTATTTCGTTTCTTCCCACATTTTCTGGTGAAAAAGGAATCCCGATACCTCCCTGAACATCGACGAAGCGCATGGTTTGTTGAAATATACTGCCAGATTGGCTACCGAGCCGAGACGTGCGCTGGTTCGGTGTTCGGTGTTCGGTGTTCTTTTTAGGACCCGTTGCGTTTTGTTCGTCTACTGATGTCTCCAGCGCATTTTTTTTAGTCCACCTGCGAGTTTTTGAGACCCGACGTGCTTATTAATTTTGTTGTGAACTCACACTATTTTTGAGGGACCGCCGCGTTTGAAAGTCCTCGATTGTTTATTTACTGCCCTGGCGCGTACTTGTATGACCATGTCACTTCTGCATGTCCCAGCCTACTTGTGAGGTACTGCCGTCTTTGCGGCCACCGCGTGATTTTAGGGCCCAGGAGCGTTTTCGGAGTCTCCGTAGAGGTGGAAAATTCAATTGATGGGCCGAAAACCCGGTCAGAAAGGATATATATATATATATATATTTTTTTTTTTTTTTTTTTTTTTTTTTTTTTTTTTTTTTTTTTTTTTTTTTTTTTTTTTGGGGGGGGGGGGGTGTTTTTTTTTTTTTTTTTTTTTTTTTTTTTTTTTTTTTTTTTTTTTTTTTTTTTTTTTTTTTTTTTTTTTTTAAACGGGGGGGCGGGGGAATGGGGCAGGGCCCTAAGCGTTAGGGCCGGGGGGGAAGAAAAAAAAATTAAGTTTTGGTGGGGTTTGGTCCGTCTTGGTATTTTATTTCCCTTAAAAATTTGTTTTTATGTTTTTTTTTTGTTTTTTATAAAAATTAAAAGGCCCTAGGTTTATATGTTGTGGGGCCCCCCTAATCAAAGTTTTGATTCCTCACTAACGCCTAGAGCAGAGGTCCTCAATCAAAAGTCATAAAGTCATAAAGCGTTAAGGCTTAATAAGAGCCACAGGGGCCCATCTGGGTTAAGCCTATCTAGAAAAGGTACTAGAAATGTACATATTCTCACCCCAATCAATCCCTAATCCCAAGTTCCTAGGAAGCTATATATCCCAGCCTATCTAGCATCATCCACTTGCTATTGCATAACACCCTCAACAATTGCAAGCTCCTCCCATCATACCCATTGTGCTACCATAGCCCCTGCTTAAAGGGGTCTGTGCCGTGCACATTTAACATAAATATTATCCCCTCCATCCAAATTAGAAATCAAAAACAAGATTTTCCTGCCTAAAAAATTTGTCCACCCTACTTTTAAATACATTCAATGAGGAACTCCCCACAACATCAGCAGGCAGCCCATTCCACTGATCAACAACCCTTTGACTGAAGACCTGCTGTCGCTTAACTGTCCTACACCTCAACTTGTCTAACCTGAGTTGGTGACCCCTGTGTGATACTTTAAACTGAAGAGCACCATTTAAATTGACCTGATCTAGTCCTTTAACAATTTTGTACATTTCAATCATGTCCCCCTTAATCTCCTATACTTGAGTGAGTACATATCTAATGCCACAAGCCTTTCTCCATATTCTAAGCTACCTAGTCCACTGATGAGTTTAGTTGCTTTGCGTTGCACTCTTTCTAACTTGTCTATGTCTTTTTCTAGGTAGGGGCTCCAAGCTTGCACAGAATATTCCAAGTGGGGTCGCACATATGCTAAGTACAGTTTTTTCATGACTTCCTTGCTCTTATACATCACACTTCTATTAATGAGTCCCAGCATTCTGAGTGCCCTGTTCCTAGCTGAGCTACATTGTTTCTCTGCTTTAAGGTCATTTGAAACCAACACACCTAAGTCCCTTTCCTCTTCAATAACATCCAGTTCCCTCCCTCCCATTGTATATCTGAAAGTCTCACCTCCAGACCCCAGATGCATAACCTTACACTTGTCATAGTTAAAAGACATCTGCCATTGATCAGCCCACTTTTTTAGGTCCTCCAAGTCTAGTTGAATATTACTAGATTGATCACAACTGTTTGCCACTCCTACCAGTTTGATGTCATCAGCAAATTTGAACACTCTATTCCTCAGCCCTACCTCAATGTTATTTACAAAGATGATAAAGAGAAGTGGCCCTAGAACAGAGCCCTGTGGTACTCCACTCAGAACATCCTTCCAATCAGATTTACATCCATTTAACATTACCCTTTGTTTCCTTCCCCTCAACCATGCTTCAATCCAACCTAGAACTTTTCCAACAATCCCATGTTGCTGTAGTTGATGAATTAGCCTCCTATGTGGAACTTTATCAAAAGCTTTGCTAAAGTCCAAGTACACAACATCCATCCTGTTTTGATTGTCTACTTCTTTAGTAACATACTCCATGAACTCCAAAAGGTTAGTTAAACAAGACCTTCGAGATCGAAATCCATGTTGAGTATCCCTTAAAAGATTGTGCCTATCAAGATGAATCTGAACATTCTGTTTAACCAGTTTTTCTAGTACCTTGCAAACTATTGAGGTCAAACTGACTGGCCTGTAGTTCCCTACACACTTCATACTTCCCTTTTTGAAAATTGGAACTACATTTGCATTTCTCCAATCTTCAGGCACTTCAGAGTATTCCATAGACCGCCTGAAAAGTATACCTAGAGGAACTGCTAAAGCTTTAGCACACTCTACTAAGACCCTAGCATATATATCATCTGGTCCAGAAGCTTTATTAGGCTTTATATTCTGCAACTGCTTTTCTACAGCTTCTGTAGTTATCGTAAGATACTCCAACCTATCACCTGTCATGGCATATGATTCAGTTGTTTCTATTCTACCAGAATTATCCTGAGTAAAGACTGATGAGAATTGCTTGCTTAAGGATTCCACAATATCACAATCATCAACCACTAATTCCCCATCTACCTCCAGTGGTCCTACACCACACTTTTTAGCCTTAAATTTGTAGAAACTAAAGAATCTCTTAGCATTACCTGCTGAACATTCCCGAGCTAATTTGATTTCAGCCAGTCTTTTAGATGCCCTAACACACCTCCTAACTTTATTTCTAGCTATTTGATATGATTTGAGGTTTACCTCAGAGTTAGCATATTTTAGTTTCTTGAATGCCTGCTTCTTTGACTCCAGTAAATGCTTTACTTCCCTGGTCAGCCATGAAGGGAGCTGAACCCTGGTTAATCTAATTTGCCTATTGGGAATGAACCTATCCTGACCTTGAAATAGTTTATATTTTATCATTCTCCACATTTCATAAGCATCTAAGCCTTTCAATAAGTCTTCCCAATCAATTTCATTCAGGAAGATCCTGAACTCATTGTAATTCCCTTTAGCAAAATTAGGAATCAATGTCTTATTGGTTCCTACATTTCCAACATACAATGAGAAGCGTATAATGTTGTGATCACTATTACCCAAAGTCTCTCCTATGTTCACATTTTGTACAAAATTTTCCTCATTAGTAAGCACAAGATCTAATATTTCATTTTCCCTTGTAGGTTCATGTATCATTTGAAAAAAGAAATTCTCCTCAAAACAATCCATGAAGCTTCTTCCCGATTTGTTTAGACCTATAGTTTTGCTTCCCAATCCTGTTATGTTGAAATCCCCCAACAAAACAGTTCTCTCCTTTACTCTCCTACTTATCTCTTCCTGCATCAACCTGTCCGTGTTTTCATTCTGGTCTGGAGGTCTATAGAATGCCCCAACCCTAAATTGTGTTCCATTTTTCAGAATGATATCTAACCACAAGGATTCTACACCTTCATCATGTACACTATCTTCTATGGAATGACATTTCATTTCTTGTCTGACATACAACAGTATACCTCCTCCTATCCTTGCCTGCCTTTGATAAGCATGCATGTTGTAGCCTGTCAATTCGAATTCTTGCAAGTTGTCTCCAAAAATGCTTTCATTAACCCATGCCTCTGTTATGCATACCAAATCTAGCTTTTCAGACAACATATAAGCATGCAGTTCCCCAATTTTGTTCCTAACACTTCTGGCATTGACGTAAAAACATGATAAACCATTCCTTCCCTTGTTTGCAAGACTTCTCTCTCTATCAGCTACATCCCCCCATGACCTGCCTAGTTTCCCAGTTTCCTATTGAGAGCCTCCTCATACCTATTGCTGAGCAATTCAACTCCTCTCTTGCTCAAATGTAACCCATCTAATGCAAACATTTCAGTCTTCCCCCAGAAATCCCCCCACAAATCCAAGAACCCCACGCCAAGTTCCTTACAAATCTTGGCCACCCTGGTATTCAGCCCAATGGCCCTCGAGTACCACTCTATGCTTGCGTTAACCATAGGGAGGATGGATGTTACCATTCCTCGTTTCCTACTTACAGCTAGCCTACCTATCAAAGCCCTATACTCTTGTATTGTTTCCTCTGTTTTTGCTTTTCCTACATCATTTACACCAACCTGCACAATTACCGTTGTGCTCTCTCCACTACCCTTCATTACTCCTTCTATCCTATCGCCAACATCCTTTACCTGGGCCCCTGGGAAGCAAACACGAATCCGTTTGTTGGGGTTCCTGCTACAAAAAGTACGGTCCATGTACCTAACTCTTGAGTCCCCTATAACTAAAACCTCCCCCTCTCTATCCTCAGCTACCTGGTCATTCCTATCTTCCTCTTTAGCAGCATTACTATCTCTCCCTTGCAGTACCTCAAACCTATTATTAGTTTCAATGCCTTTGTCCATTTTCCTTAAAGCCAGTCTCGTACTCTGGCGTCTAGCTACTTTCCACTCTCTACTATCATGGTCCATACTATCTCCACCCCTATCACTCCTAGGCTCCTGCACCTGGCTTGCCTGGCTGACATTTCCTATGGTGGGCCCTGCCACCAAACACTTCAGGCGCTCCACCTCCCTAGCTAACATATCTACTTTCTTACTCAAGTCCCCAATTACATCCATACACTTACACTTCCCACAGTCACCTTGCATTTTTTTTTTTTTTTTAATCTAAACTTAAATCTTAAACTTAAACACCAAAAAGACTACACCACAAGACTAGAAAATAGAATAACACTCACACTGAATAAACAACAAAATAAATATCTGCTTTCGCAAGCTAAACTAAGCAAATATAATCTTAGTTATACCAACTCCCATCAGCTACAAACTCCAACTAAATGAAACTAATACTAATATAATCCCAAAAAGCCTATATAGGTACCTCTACGATTACTCCAGTATATGAAGATATAACTAGTGTAATCAAAGCTCACTAGTTTAGTCTTAAACTCTATCTTAAAATTAAACACCAAAAATACTATGACACAAGACTAAATAAATGATGTTAAGAAAGAATTAGTCTGCAAAGCGTTCACGTAGCCGATCAATAATTCTAGAAGCTACCTAGTGTAATTTAAGCTCTCTATTTTAATCTTAAACTCTATCTTAAACTTAAACACCAAGCGGACGCAGACTTATTCCTCTATGCTAACAGAAACCTAAACCACGTGGCCGCTCCACCCGTCTACAAAGCGTCCACGTGGCCGATCGATAATTCTAGAAGCTAAAAATCTGCTTGTTAAAAGGAAACCTATGAGACAAAACGATGCAAATATATGCACAGAAGCAACCGCCAAACACCCATCCACAGCCAAGCCCAGTACACTGCCCGGTTCCGCAACGACTTATCTGTAAAGCAGGACCTCCACACCGACGTGTTTCCACCTTGACACCTGGCGGCCAACACTGGCATTAACGCTTGGTGTATGTGTAAGCTGCTTGAAACGCCCAGGGTGTGATCGTTCACTCCTGCTGGGAAGCATAAAGCATGCATAATTAAACAGTCGGCCCTGAGGCATCGGAGCCAAGCCGGTATCGAGGCGACCCTGTGTTTTGAGCGTACATCGGCCGAGTAGCGGGCAGTTGAGGCGACACGGACATTACCATCGAGGCGACCCTGTGTTTTGGGCGGCCGGGTAGCGGGCAGTTGAGGCGACACGGACATTACCACCGAGGCGACCCTGTGTTTTGGGCGGCCGGGTAGCGGGCAGTTGAGGCGACACGGACATAACCACCGCGGAGATCGGCACCAGACGGGAAACTGCCGCCAGTTGCCGGGCGTCACTCATTCTAAAACCCGTCCGGATTAATTACAGCCACGAAAACGGGCCCATTTATCAAAACAGGACGGCTTTTTCAATTTTCTGCTGTCAGGCGGGCCGATGTGTAATTTATAAGGCATTAGCTGAATGTGTCTGGGTGTGCCGTCGGCGGCAGGGGTGGCGGGTCAGGTCCATCTATCTGGCGGCACACTCAGAACATGTAATAACGCGGCAGGCCGCCGAGGGGGCGTGCCACTCGCCCGCTACGCAGTACTATTGGCTTCAGCGCGACTGGAGCTGATTAATGCTGGCTTCGACGCCCGGTTCCCTTGACAAAGGAGGATTGTTATTGCACCGGTGCCGGCCGGCTGCCAGAAAAGGCTGCCGAGGCACGGCCACGTAGTGGCCACGCGGTGCGCACCGAGCCGTCACGGTACACAAGAACCCGTCACGGTACACAGGTACAAACCCGTCACGGTACACAAGTGCAAACACGTCACGGTACACAAGTGTAAACACATCATGGTATGTACACAAGTGTAAACCCGCCACGGTACACAGGTACACACCCGTCACGGTACATAAATGTAAACCCGTCACGGCACACAAGAACCCATCACGGTACACAGGAACCGTGACGGTACACAAGAACCCGTCACGGTACACAAGAACCCGTCACGGTACACAACAGCCCGTCACGGTACAAAAGAACCCATCACGGTACACAACAGCCCGTCACGGTACAAAAGAACCCGTCACGGTACACAAGTGCAAAACCATCACGGTGCATTGGACCGCCACCGTGCTCTCTTGAAAGCCGCTTAACAGGGCGCCCAATTTTGTGATCCAATTTTGACGGAAGTACAGGAATTTCATATTTTTTGTTGCAACAGTTCGACACAATTATTTCAAATTTGCAATGCTGGTCGCGGATTCTGAAGAGGAACCACATTGCGGAATTAGCAATCAATATATGAATCGAACAATAATTCGCTTTTTTCTACTGGGCTGACCTCTTGTCGAAGTGTACATCATGTTCATAATGTGTGCATCGTATTCAGTTTATTCGCTGCATATGATGTACGTATCTCATTATTAAAGACACTGTTCAGAACTGTTGACTTACCACAGGTGTCGCCGTGTGCTACTGGCCATTTTGTCCACCCGTCATCAGACGTAGACTAGCCACGCAGTCGTCCGGCCTCGGGGCACGCAGGTCGCGTGGCATGACAACGTAGCCACGTGGCCGGCGGCCAGCTGACTAGCCCAAAGATGGTGTCGGCACGGCCGCTTCAGTTCCGCCATAAAACGCGGCACATTTTATTTGAAGAACAAAGGCGGGCACTTGAAGCGACTATAGTAATACAAGCTGCTAAAAATCGGGGTTCAAGGAACAAACAAAATTCTGAGTAAAGTTACCAGGAATTTATGCTGGCAACGAAAACAAAAATGTGAAGGTTTCTCAAGTCCAACGGCTCGGCCGGGTGGGGCCGGATCGTTCCGGTGATTTTTTGTTGAATATGCACGAGCATAGACTGAACCCGGCGTTCTTGGCCCTCGCCGATAACCAGGCAGTGGTGACTGCCGAACACAATCTCAGCATGACCACAATGTGCCGCATGTCGTGCTCAGATTGGACTTGCCACGTGGTGAAGCGCACACACTGGGTCTATTCCCACATGGAAATGGCCTTCAGAGAGCGAGACAAAGCGGCGGACGTCCCGCCGCTTCACCACCGCTCGGTAACTGGCTGGCGGTGGGCCCCGACCGAGGCGCCGCCTCATTTTCACCCACCCGCCACATTCGGCGCAATGTGGCCAGACCGGCGCGAACGGCACTGTTAGCGCCGGTGCGCCACAATGCGGCGTCAAGTGCGCGCCGGCCGGCGTCGAGACGCTCTGCACGCGCGTCACGGCGATCAGAGTTGGAGGGTGGTAGCTGGTCAGAGTTGGAGGGTGGTAGCTGGTCAGAGTTGGCGGGTGGTAGCTGGTCAGAGTTGGCGGTTGGTAGCTGGAATCCAAACCTTAATCCAAATAAAGCATTGAAATTGTGACGATGAACAATCAAATAATTCATATTTGAATATATGTAGCATGCTACACACAACATCAAATATTTAAATCATGCCACTGCTATATTGACAAATGAAAAGTCTTACATCTTCAATCTTCATATTAGGTCATGCCAACCATTATTGTGTATGGCCAAATTGTCCTATAACCGTTAGCGAGTTGTTTCTATCATCAAGTTAGACTCCTTGAGTTTCTGAATATTTGGTGCCGGGTGTAGCCTATCTAACATAAAGGCTGAAATAATGAATCATCAATGAATGAATTTGCAGCAAAAACAACTTCGGAACGACACCATGCACTAACAACGGTAATACGTGAGCAACACAAAAGCGTCTGCAGCAGACGCACTGGCGTCTGTAACGTCTGCTGGACTCCGACACCACGCACTGTGGACCGCCGCTGTAGCCCATGACAGTGGCGCTGCCGCTCTTGGATACTCCCAGCCGAATACACGTGCACGTGGAACCGTGTATGCGACCGGGCGACACGTGCACATGGCGCCGTGAATGCGACCGGGCGATACGTGCACATGGCACCGTGTATGCGACCGGGCGATACGTGCACATGGCGCCGTGTATGTGACCGGGCGACACGTGCACATGGCACCGTGTATGCGACCGGGCGACACGTGCACATGGCACCGTGTATGTGACCGGGCGACACGTGCACATGGCGCCGTGTATGCGACCGGGCGATACGTGCACATGGCGCCGTGTATGTGACCGGGCGACACGTGCACATGGCACCGTGTATGCGACCGGGCGACACGTGCACATGGCACCGTGTATGTGACCGGACGACACGTGCACATGGTGCCGTGTATGCGACCGGACGACACGTGCACATGGCGCCGTGTATGCGACCGGACGACACGTGCACATGGCGCCGTGTATGCGACCGGACGACACGTGCACATGGCGCCGTGTATGTGACCGGACGACACGTGCACATGGTGCCGTGTATGCGACCGGACGACACGTGCACATGGTGCCGTGTATGCGACCGGACGACACGTGCACATGGCGCCGTGTATGCGACCGGGCGATACGTGCACATGGCACCGTGTATGCGACCGGGCGACACGTGCACATGGCGCCGTGAATGCGACCGGGCGATACGTGCACATGGCACCGTGTATGCGACCGGGCGATACGTGCACATGGCGCCGTGTATGTGACCGGGCGACACGTGCACATGGCACCGTGTATGCGACCGGGCGACACGTGCACATGGCACCGTGTATGCGACCGGGCGACACGTGCACATGGCACCGTGTATGCGACCGGACGACACGTGCACATGGTGCCGTGCGCACGACCGGGCGACATGTGCAAGTGGTAGCTATAGCTGGTCGTGTCCGAGCCCGTCTGGCTCAGATCGTCACCAATGTACAGTGACTTGTAGGTCATCACCGGCGGCCGCGGCGGCGTCGGCAGGCCCGGCGGACGTCCGACCGACGAGAGACTCCTCTGACGTCAGATCGACGCGAAACTCCGTCCGAAACGCGAAACGCGAATCAGATCGATGTCCGACCGACGCGAGACTCCTCTGACGTCCGACAGACGAGAGCCTCCTCCTCTGACGTCCGGCAGACGAGAGCCTCTTCCTCTGACGTCCGGCAGACGAGAGCCTCTTCCTCTGACATCCGGCAGACGAGAGCCTCCTCCTCTGACGTCCGGCAGACGAGAGCCTCTTCCTCTGACGTCCGACAGATGAGAGCCTCTTCTTCTGACGTCCGGCAGACGAGAGGCTCCTCTGACGTCCGGCAGACGAGAGTCTCTTCCTCTGACGTCCGGCAGACGAGAGCCTCCTCCTCTGACGTCCAGCAGACGAGAGCCTCCTCCTCTGACGTCTGGCAGACGAGAGCCTCCTCCTCTGACGTCCGACAGACGAGAGCCTCCTCCCCTGACATCCGGCAGACGAGAGCCTCTTCCTCTGACGTCTGGCAGACGAGACATCCTACTCTGACGTCCGACAGACGAGAGCCTCCTCCTCTGACGTCCGGCAGACGAGAGCCTCTTCCTCTGACATCCGGCAGACGAGAGCCTCCTCCTCTGACGTCCGGCAGACGAGAGCCTCTTCCTCTGACGTCCGACAGATGAGAGCCTCTTCTTCTGACGTCCGGCAGACGAGAGGCTTCTCTGACGTCCGGGAGACGAGAGTCTCTTCCTCTGACGTCCGGCAGACGAGAGCCTCCTCCTCTGACGTCCGGCAGACGAGAGCCTCCTCCTCTGACGTCTGGCAGACGAGAGCCTCCTCCTCTGACGTCCGACAGACGAGAGCCTCCTCCCCTGACATCCGGCAGACGAGAGCCTCTTCCTCTGACGTCTGGCAGACGAGACATCCTACTCTGACGTCCGGCAGACGACAGCCTCCTCCTCTGACGTCCGGTAGACGAGAGCCTCTTCCTCTGACGTCTGGCAGACGAGAGGCTCCTCTGACGTTCGACAGACGAGAGCCTCCTCTGATGTTCTACCGACCCGAGCCTCCTCTGACGTCCGGCCAGGAGTGCAGCTTTGTATACTTTTGGGAGCGCATTTGCACCCCTCCCCCCAATGTTGTTCCCTCCCAATAATTTTCCGAAACCTACACCTAAGCGCTCGACAGACGGGAACCTATTCCTCTGACGTCCAACAGACGAAAGCCTCCTCCTCTGACGTCCGACAGACGCGAGCCTCCTCCTCTGACGGCTTCTGTCGCCGGGTCTGCCGCCGGTGACTCAGGCTGCTCTGGTGCGGGGTTTGCAGGCGGTGACTCAGGCTACTCTGTCACCGGGTCTGCCGCCGGTGACTCAGACTACTCTGCCACCGGGTCTGCCGCCGGTGACTCAGACTACTCTGCCGCCGGTGACTCAGACTACTCTGCCACCGGGTCTGCCGCCGGTGACTCAGACTACTCTGCCACCGGGTCTGCCGCCGGTGACTCAGACTACTCTGCCACCGGGTCTGCCGCCGGTGACTCAGACTACTCTGCCACCGGGTCTGCCGCCGGTGACTCAGGCTACTCTGGAGCGGGGTCTGCCGCCGGGGGCTCAGGCTACTCTGCCACCGGGTCTGTCGCCGGTGACTCAGGCTACTCTTGAATTAAGTGACGTCGTCCAGCGAATTTACCGCGACCGTAAAGCTCCATTACAGTCAATGCGTACGTTTTTATGTCCTCCGTAAAGCGATTTGGGATAATCTGCACTGCCACATAAAATCTCCAGGCATAGATAACAGCGAGGATGAAATGGGTGCTATATACCTGGGAACACTCAGGCCAATATACTATTATACTATTTCTCTGGACACTTTGAACGCTCGGCGGGTTTTGTCTGTAAAGGCTGACCTGATTCTTGTGATGTTGGCCTGCGAAACTAATGAATTTGTATTGAACCCACTAAAAGAAAACAGCTTGCTTCGACCCGCCCATTCTGTCCCGACCAACTCGCGCGTCGCTCGGTCAGATATTGTCCCGTCAGCGGCTCGGTCAGATATTGTCCCGTCAGCGGCTCGGTCAGATATTATCCCGTCAGCGGCTCGGTCAGATATTGTCCCGTCAGCGGCTCGGTCAGATATTGTCCCGTCAGCGGTTCGGTGGCTTTCCCAATTCCTAGCGCTTTTCTCTATTGTCCGGCGAGATCGGATCATTTCCAAGACGTTTCCTCGGGCAAGTTGGATAGCCTGTGCACTGGCCAACACGAGGCAGGAAGGAAGTAAGCTATAAATAATTGCAAAAATAAAACAGAGTGGTAGTTCGCTAATGTACTGTGGCCCGCTGATACTTTCCTTTCTCGCTAGCCTATTCCGGACAGCCTATTCCGGACAGAGTAATGTCACTGAGTAAAGTAGCTGGCTACACCTATAAAATAGGCACAACAGACTACAGTCACATATAATAACAGCAGCACGGGGTGGAAGAGCACTTAATATTAAAAGATTGTGATGTTTATCACAATCCGAAGGTTCATACCAGGTACTTTCGCCGGGGGAAGAATTACCACCCCTCCCTCTCTTCAGTTCTCCCTTTAATTTTGACCCCACTCCAAATTTTGCTCTAGACTATTTATCACTCAGAGAAACGCAGGCTGCATCGGCGCGCAGCGTCTTCCTCTGTGTGTTCAGTGGTGTATAGCAATGCTGTCTACCTTTCACCGTTGACCGTCCAGCGTCTTCACCGCGCAGCGTCTTCCTCTGTGTGTTCAGTGGTGTATAGCAATGCTGTCTACCTTTCACCGTTGACCGTCCAGCGTCTTCACCGCGCAGCGTCTTCCTCTATGTGTTCAGTGGTGTATAGCAATGCTGTCTACCTTTCACCGTTGACCGTCCAGCGTCTTCACCGCGCAGCGTCTTCCTCTGTGTGTTCAGTGGTGTATAGCAATGCTGTCTACCTTTCACCGTTGACCGTCCAGCGTCTTCACCGCGCAGCGTCTTCCTCTGTGTGTTCAGTGGTGTATAGCAATGCTGTCTACCTTTCACCGTTGACCGTCCAGCGTCTTCACCGCGCAGCGTCTTCCTCTATGTGTTCAGTGGTGTATAGCAATGCTGTCTACCTTTCACCGTTGACCGTCCAGCGTCTTCACCGCGCAGCGTCTTCCTCTGTGTGTTCAGTGGTGTATAGCAATGCTGTCTACCTTTCACCGTTGACCGTCCAGGACGGGTTAAAGAGGTCAAAGTTGGATTGTAGCCGACCTCAGGTTGATTTTTTTTCGGTTTTAGACTTCTAGCTGGATACGAGGGGCGGATCCAGAAACTTGGCTGTGGGGCGATTAAGAAAAATCTGATTTCGAGAACTCATCGGAATTGGACAGATTATCACTCGTCGGATTATCACTCGTTAAGACAATCTTCATCTCATAAAATGTTCTTAGATTTGAGAAAATGCCATTTTAGTGCAAATTTCCGTAAAATCGTCCTCTTATGGGGCATGGGCCCTGTGCCACTTCACCCCCCCCCCCCCGCGCTAGATCCGATCATCTTGGAAACCAGTTGACATTTTGCATAAATAGGTGTGTAGCTAAGGTTGTTGCAAAATGTAAGTAGCTGAGCTTCTGGCGAACACCATGGCATTGTCAAAATATAAATCAGGTTACAGGTCACGCGTAGGCGGCGTGGGAAGCAAGATAGTTGCTATACGTTCGAAGGTAATTGTACCATAGTTTCCATACTACGAAAGATAGAGTGACGAAACAAGAACAAGTGGACATGGAAAGATGCGCTGTAGCGCATGGTGCCCAAAGACTTGATGGAAGGGCATATGGCAACATATGACCAGAGGTCACCCTCTTTCGAGTGCACTTTTTACACCTTATCGATTCCTATAAGCTGTGCACTCCTAATGTAAAAAGGAGCGATTAATTATAATTCAGCATCGAAAACTAGCCTGGAAGGCAATTTATTGAAAAACTTCAACTTGGATCACACCGGGTCACCAAGATCATTGACCTAGGGTGACCTATGTCCTATGTATATAATTTTGGCACTAGGTGGGAGAAAAGAGTGCTGAATTCGGATCCAGTGTTGAAAACTGGTATGACATTGCAAGGGTGCAAGCACTGAAACACTCGCAGAAGACATGTGACCTCATGGAATCAGAGCATGTGATATAACCTAACTGCCTAAACGCGACGGCCAATGGCAATTCGCCAATTATTCACTTCTGCGGAGAGGTGTGCAGGTACACATTTTGGGTCATACATCCGTGACATGATCTGACCTCATAGCGTTGTTATTCTTGATTTTGTGAACTGAAATTTTCTGTGATTTTCTGTTATTGTTTCAGTTCGGCCGTGCCAATGGTTCTTCTGCTAGCTGCTGTGTGCATAATCTGCTTCCAATCAGCATTCATGATAATTTTGTAATCTAACGGTTTGTCGCTCACTATCACTACATGTGTGGTTTGATATTGCCTTTCATATCCGGCGGCAATTTCTGTTTCGCAGCCGTGGGGCTGAATATAAAATAGACTACGTCTGGCCCAAAAGTTCATTAACCGCGTTCGCCGACAGGATGGACTGGAGCAGAATTGATCCTGGCTGCCCTCTCCAGGCTTCGTGCCGACCTCGGACTGACCCATATATCCCAAGCCCGCCGGGTGGCCATATATGCGAACCCCGCCAGGCGGCCACATGTCCGAACCCCGCCGGGTGGCCATATATCCGAACCCCACCGGGTGGCCATATATCCCAACGACGCCGGGCGGCCATATATCCGAACCCCGCAGGGTGGACATGTATCCCATCCACGTCGGGCGGCCATATATCCAAACCCCGCAGGGTGGACATGTATCCCATCCACGTCGGGCGGCCATATATCCCATCCACGTCGGGCGGCCATATATCCGAACCCCGCAGGGTGGACATGTATCCCATCCACGTCGGGCGGCCATATATCCCATCCACGTCGGGCGGCCATATATCCGAACCCCGCAGGGTGGACATGTATCCCATCCACGTCGGGCGGCCATATATCCGAACCCCACCGGGTGGCCATATATCCCGACCCCGCAGGGTGGACATGTATCCCATCCACGTCGGGCGGCCATATATCCGAGCACCGCCCGGCGCCTAATTAGACGTCCCAATTCAACTGGCCGGCCCGCAGCATCCAGCAGGGGTTCAAAGCCAAACCAGCGGCGGCCGCGACGGCGCGGAATACCAAGTCGTCGCCCGCCGCCGCCGCCGCACGTCTCGCGGTGGCTCCAATGAAGGCGTGATTGCCGCGGTGCCGGCAGCCTGCGTCGCGTCCGCCGCCGCTCGCCGATGTCACCGCTCTCGACTGGGCCGGAGGAGCGCGAGCGGCCGGCGGCCGACGCCGACATGTGAACTGTTGCCAGCATTGCAGGCGACCGTGCGCACGGCAGTGCCATTGTTCGGCATCATTCATCAGAGCCGGCGGCCGCGCGGCCCATTCTCCGACAACCAAACGAGCAATGAATCACCGCGGCAAGACACGAAGATAGCAATGAGCAAAATTACAGCGTGAAACACCATTAGTTTTCCCAGATAAGGCGAGTAATTACTGGGTGAAAAAGATGATAAGGCCGGGTGAAATTATACTGTAAAATGCGTCCGCGCAGCGTGACGCGTCGATCGGAGACCATTACGGCGCACGCACCCAACACCAGCCGTAATTATGGGCGACACGACGCATTTTCAGTTTAACGTTTCCCCCGCCGTGTCGAGCGTGTTCAAATCGAGTTTGCCGCCGGCGGGGGGAGCGTCAGCATTGATTCCCGGGTACGGTCGGATGGTGACCGTCGGGTGCCCAACTACCGGACCGCCGACACGGTGATGGGACGCGAAAATTATACGGCGGCTGTGAACGCCATCGCCGGTATCCCGCCGGGCGCTGCTCACAAGCAATCTCTGGTATCCCGCCGGGCGCTGCTTACAAGCAATCTACAGGTATCCTGCCGGGCGTTGCTCACAAGCAATCTACAGGTATCCCGCCGAGGGCTGCTCACAAGCAATCTACAGGTATCCCGCCGGGCGCTGCTCACAAGCAATCTACAGGTATCCCGCCGGGCGCTGCTCACAAGCAATCTCTGGTATCCCGCCGGGCGCTGCTTACAAGCAATCTACAGGTATCCTGCCGGGCGTTGCTCACAAGCAATCTACAGGTATCCCGCCGAGGGCTGCTCACAAGCAATCTACAGGTATCCCGCCGGGCGCTGCTCACAAGCAATCTACAGGTATCCCGCCGGGCGCTGCTCACAAGCAATCTCTGGTATCCCGCCGGGCGCTGCTTACAAGCAATCTACAGGTATCCTGCCGGGCGTTGCTCACAAGCAATCTACAGGTATCCCGCCGGGCGCTGCTCACAAGCAATCTCTGGTATCCCGCCGGGCGCTGCTTACAAGCAATCTACAGGTATCTTGCCGGGCGCTGCTCACAAGCCGCCGCACGGCAGTCTGGCGGACCGCGTGGAGCCGAGAGCCGCAGCGGCCCGCTGACGAGCGACCGTTCCTCAGCTGTCCGGCATCTCAATCCGCCGGCGATCACAGAGCGTGTGCGGTTTCGACTGGTGTGTAGGCATTGCCGAGTGCAGTTTACACGGCACGGCGATGAGGTGTTGGCTTTCGGCTGCACCCACTGGTGAGTCACTGGTTAAACAGGCGGCGCCGGCCGGCCTCTGAACGCGCTCCCAGCACCCGCCACCTGTTCCGACCCGCCGTGTCGCCGCCCACTGGTGAGTCACTGGTTAAATAGGCGGCGCCGGCCGGCCTCTGAACGCGCTCCCAGCACCCGCCACCTGTTCCGACCCGCCGTGTCGCCGCCCACTGGTGAGTCACTGGTTAAATAGGCGGCACCGGCCGGCCTCTGAACGCGCTCCCAGCACCCGCCACCTGTTCCGACCCGCCGTGTCGCCGCCCACTGCTGAGTCACTGGTTAAATAGGCGGCGCCGGCCGGCCTCTGAACGCGCTCCCAGCACCCGCCGCCTGTTCCGACCCACCGTGTCGCCGCCCACTGCTGAGTCACTGGTTAAATAGGCGGCGCCGGCCGGCCTCTGAACGCGCTCCCAGCACCCGCCACCTGTTCCGACCCGCCGTGTCGCCGCCCACTGCTGAGTCACTGGTTAAATAGGCGGCGCCGGCCGGCCTCTGAACGCGCTCCCAGCACCCGCCACCTGTTCCGACCCGCCGTGTCGCCGCCCACTGGCGAGTCACTGGTTAAATAGGCGGCGCCGGCCGGCCTCTGAACGCGCTCCCAGCACCCGCCACCTGTTCCGACCCGCCGTGTCGCCGCCCACTGGCGAGTCACTGGTTAAACAGGCGGCGCCGGCCGGCCTCTGAACGCGCTCCCAGCACCCGCCACCTGTTCCGACCCGCCGTGTCGCCGCCCACTGCTGAGTCACTGGTTAAATAGGCGGCGCCGGCCGGCCTCTGAACGCGCTCCCAGCACCCGCCACCTGTTCCGACCCGCCGTGTCGCCGCCCACTGGTGAGTCACTGGTTAAACAGGCGGCGCCGGCCGGCCTCTGAACGGGCTCCCAGCACCCGCCACCTGTTCCGACCCGCCGTGTCGCCGCCCACTGCTGAGTCACTGGTTAAATAGGCGGCGCCGGCCGGCCTCTGAACGCGCTCCCAGCACCCGCCACCTGTTCCGACCCGCCGTGTCGCCGCCCACTGCTGAGTCACCGCGCCGCACAAGCCGCCAACAACACACATGCTCGACTCCTACACTTTTATGACGTCACTGGGATACTGCTTGGCGGCGTCGCCGGCCGGTGATAATGATGACGGTGTGTTGCTGTCAGGGACATGCTCAAGACGTACCTGGAAGACTAGACATGGTGATGAAATATGCAATGGGTTGTTGTGGAGCGTTCTCGACCGTCCCGCTCCTGCTCGCCACTATTATAAAGAAATGTTCGTGTGGGAAAATGACTGCTCTTGTCAGCTGACTATTCCGCAGTAATCATTAAAGTGTGACTCAGTGGGATTCAGGAATGATGAACAGCAGGAGGAAAATAACATCACTAAGAAGGCACGTGATCTCATTAATGAGGAACAACTGTTGGAATTGAAAGCCGCCCACGGCCGACTACTCCCACATCGGTTCGCTACCTCGCTCCCCTACCCTCCCCCGCCCTCCCCCAGCCACCACCTCCCGCCCACGGCTGACTACTCCCACATCGGTTCGCTACCTCGCTCCCTTACCCTCACCCGCCCCTGCCCCAGCCACCACCTCCCGCCCACGACCGACTACTCCCACATCGGTTCGCTACCTCGCTCCCTTACCCTCACCCGCCCTCCCCCAGCCACCAACTCCCGCCCACGGCTGACTACTCCCACATCAGTTCGCTACCTCGCTCCCCTACCCTCACCCGCCCCTGCCGCAACCACCACCTCCCGCCCACGGCCGACTACTCCCACATCGGTTCGCTACCTCGCTCCCCTACCCTCTCCCGCCTTCCCCCAGCCACCACCTCCCGCCCACGGCTGACTACTCCCACATCAGTTCGCTACCTCGCTCCCCTACCCTCACCCGCCCCTGCCCCAACCACCACCTCCCGCCCACGGCTGACTACTCCCACATCGGTTCGCTACCTCGCTCCCCTACCCTCTCCCGCCCTCCCCCAGCCACCACCTCCCGCCCACGGCTGACTACTCCCACATCAGTTCGCTACCTCGCTCCCCTACCCTTACCCGCCCCTGCCCCAACCACCAACTCCCGCCCACGGCTGACCACTCCCACATCAGTTCGCTACCTCGCTCCCCTACCCTTACCCGCCCTCCCCCAGCCACCACCTCCCGCCCACGGCCGACTACTCCCACATCGGCTCGCTACCTCGCTCCCCTACCCTCCCCCGCCCTCCCCCAGCCACCACCTCCCGCCCACGGCTGACTACTCCCACATCGGCTCGCTACCTCGCTCCTCAACCCTCATCCGTCTCCGCCCATGCCTCTGGAAAACTCGGCCTATTTTCGTTATGTGAAGAGCTTGATGGAAATTAAACTGAATGAGTAAGATTGATTAAGGCCGTAGTACAGAATCAGCTTTACGTTGGAATGATGCAATCCACGGCTTCATCAGCAGCGGATGTTAAGCGCCGCGCACTTCTACGAAGCCATGAACATTTCGTCTGCCCTAATGATGTATTTAGTAACATAAGAGAACATTAACCATCGTCGGGCCGGCTGGCAAATCCACCTTCGCCGAGCCGGGCGGGGGCGCTCTTGAAAGCCACCCCCCACACTCTAGCTTCCGATTTACGTACGATAGGATGAAATGCAGAACATCGTTTGAAAGCTCCGGTGATGGAGAACCCGAAACATACCATATATTTGCATTTGACTGATAATGAGGTTACCAGTGGTCGCATTAGTTCAATATATGAACCTTGACTTAAGTCCCTGGAAATCATTAAGAAAGACAGAGCTTGTGTTCTTTAGACATTATTGTTCAAAAATTAATATATATAAATGCATTTACATTGATCATAGTGAAAAAGTGTCAAGGCAGGATAGTTCAGGTCAGGTCAGAATTAGGCTTCAAAACCAACTTCCAAACTATGCATGTTAGAGACACAGCGAAAATTACATTGGCAATTCATATATTATATACCTCATATCACATCGTATTTCGCATTTTCGGCCGTACTAAGGTTGCTAAAGGTCATAGTAGGTCAACCGAGTGACATGACCTTTACCTTGGGGAATACAATGGAAAATATTAACATAATTGTCTCGGGCTCTTCCAACAGAACCATACAGCAAAATATTTGTATCTGATTGACATCCGAATATTATAAGGTCAGGTCAGGTCATGTCACATGGTCAGGTGAAGTAGGTTTAAGCTTGAATATGTCCGGAACATCACTTTTGAAGAGTAAGAATGTGTACCAAGAAAAACAGATATGATACTGAAACATCTTTGCAAACTGTCCAGCTTCTGACCTCGTGACCTGACCTAGGTCATGCTGGGACAATACATAAATTGAGAAGCCGATCACTTCACTCATCCCCAAAGTGTTCACTGCACTGAATGTAATTCAAGAGAAAGGCAAAATCAGTTAAAATCAGGTTAGCTTACACGAGGTCAGGTAATCTCAGGTCTTTCGTGTGTTATCTAGTCTCATGTCGCACGACTTAAGCAGCGCTGAAACCGAATTCAGATAAGACTTGCCGTGGAACAGTAATATTCTGCATCAGATGACATAGTGTTACATGATAAGTGACCTGACCTTGTGTCCTTGACCTTTGACACATAAATTATCCCAGAATGCTTATTGCATGCGTTGTATCAACTCTGGCGTGACAAATTTCCCCAAGTTGAACGTTCCCCACTGAATATGGTAAAAATATGCAGAAATTGACCTGACTCCAGGTCAGTAACCTCGACCTTAATGAGCGTTTCGAGATATGGCTTTGTTTGTCTTGATCAAAGGACAGCTTGCTCTGTATTTGGTGCTTGGCGGAAATTGAGGTTAGTTATCATTATCATTAGTAATTATTTTGACTCTATGCCCTGTAAACTGTGTAACATTAAAAAACACACATAATATGATTTAAGCACATGGGAGTCTAGTCCAGAGAGTTACCTTTGTTTCCAAACGGGACGACTTTTTCAGAGGGGCACCTTCCCAGCTGAGAAGGGTGTATGCTCAGACTAAAGGGGCGCCTATTTAGTATAGGGGCACACTGGATGAACTCCTTCGCCAAGATACGTCTTCCCTGGTGCAGGGTGCATTTTTGTCAGCGAAAGGTGCACCTATGTGTGACACATTCGGCGCCACATCCGGGTGTCGTGCTGGGGGGGTCACATTTTCCACCTTGATCCTCGATCAAGAGGGAGGGGACACATGTCCCAATTACCCCCTAGATCCACCGCTGTCAAACTGCATACAACCCATATCATTAAACCTAGATAAGCCGACAATGGCGTAGCTCCCAATCCGGTAATTGATAAACATCTACGTCATACTGTTGATTGATGACAAGGATACCTCAATTAATATTCAAATTGAACCTTCCCGATATATTTACCAACATTTTGTCTGTTGCCTTCATCAGGGTGAAATGTTTTCAAACGTATTTATCATTGGGGGAATTTCTGAATATTGGAGGGGTATGTCCAATATTGGAGAGGCATGTGCCCTCCAAACGAGATACAAGCCTATGCCCCTGGCCAAGACCAGCCAGCAGTCCACACCGGCCGGCAGCCCACACAAGCCGGCAACTCACACCCACACCCACCGGCAACCCACACAAGCTGGCTACTCACACCTACACCCACCGGCAACCCACACAAGCTGGCTACTCACACCCACACCCACCGGCAACCCGCACCCACACCCACCGGCATCCCACACAAGCTGGCAACTCACACCCACACCCACCGGCATCCCACACAAGCTGTCAACTCACACCCAATCCACCGGCATCCCACACAAGCCGGCAACTCACACCCACACCCACCGGCATCCCACACAAGCCGGCAACTCACACCCACACCCACCGGCATCACACACAAGCCTGCAGCGAACACCAGCCGGCAGCTCAAACCCATACCAGCAGCCCACACCAGCTGGAAGCCACAGCCGTGTGTTTCCCCAGTAGCCAGCCGGCTTGGCCAATGAAATGGTACGCTGCAGGCGCTGACACGCCGAGTGTGGGATAGATCTACGGCCGTTTCGGGCACCACGACTGCGCCTGAGGTTTGTGTGCGGACTTCAGCCCGACTCCACAGCAGACCCGATTGAATCGATTCAATAGCCGACTCAACACCTGACTCAGTAGCTCACCACGCTTTGCTGAGTCATGGTTTGGTACTATTCGTTTGAAATGTTTAAACCTGAGTCTCAAATTGAATGCAAGCTATTCGAGTCTAGTATGGTTTGACCATAAGCTGACTCACCTTAATTTGAGAAAATGTGAGGTGACATATTTGTCTATTTCAGAACACATTTTGTACCAGCTTGAAGCATACAAATGGGTCTTAATGAATCGCTTACTGAAGTACCCTACACGTGATCTATATTGCCGTTTCTCCATAATCAATAAAAGAAAGATGATGTGCGGGCTAGAAATGTGATATCGTAACGTTTTTGGAAATCGCCCGTACCTACCTAGGTGGTCTAGGTAGGTCTGCCTGCATATGTGTTATAGGGGCGGATTCAGACATTGTCATGTGGGCATATGTCGAGAGAGACGTCACCTCGAAAGCACCTGGAGGGGCGCAGGGCGGCTTTGTCTTCCGAGGGGCGCCTTTGGCTGAAAAAATTCGATGATGAAGGGGGGGTGGACTCAAGCCTTCCCAGAAGGGCGTTCTATCCCGACCGGCACCTTCCTATATGGGAGTGGCATATGGCCCCAATGTCCCCCCGCCCTTGTATCCGCCCCTGATGTGTCACCATTCTCCAAGTAGATATAGGGACCTGCGCAGTAGGCAAAATATTCGAAAGTCACAAACAGTACAAAAGAAGATATTTCTACCATACCATAGCCAAAATAGTCCGGGGAAAATGATTTATCATAAAAACGAGCTGCCGTACTATGATGCGATCAACAGTCCAGCCACCAGAGTGTGACAATGTGACAATACCAACAATGGAGCCGCCACAACGCGACAATACAAGTAGCACAGTTGCCACAATGTGGCTCTGACAGCCATACTGCTGGCAGTGTGACATTGCAAATACGGCAGCCGTCACAGTGTGCCGACACCAGCGGCACATCTGCCACACTGCCACCGAACAACACACATCAAAACACATCCTAGTCAGCCCGGCCAATGCAGAGTATAGCAGCTGGTGGAAAGATCGGCACACATTCACAGCCAGACAAATCGTTGTCATGCTCCTCAGCTCGCTGTCACCGGCTCTATGATGCAGTGGGGAAATACAAGCTGCACCTGCTGGCTAGATGCACGAGGCACCAATATTTTACGAGACATCCAGATTGATGGGTTGATGGAGAAAGTTGGCACATCGGAGTTGATGCTAACTCCGGCACAGGGTATTTCGCTCTGTGGGGCTTGTATCACATTCCCATAAATTGCACCGGTATTCGTGACATGTTTGCACAGATTCTAGCCCAATGCAATGAATGTCAGACTTGCAACCATTTACTGCTTTCCGTTTGGTTTTGGGGCCCGTCCTCTGCCTTTGGGGGCCCGTCCTCTGCCTTTTGGGGCCCGTCCTCTGCCTTTGCTCCCGGCGACTGACAACGGCAAAAGTTCCGATACCTATTGCCAGTGGTACAGTTTTGCATCTTACTCTCCACATATATTTCTCGGACAGTACAAGGCAAGAAATATCGATGCCTTGAGACATCTCAAATTTTCTGAGACGCACGTGCTTCCCCTCTACCAATTGTTTTTTTTTAAGCGACGCCTCTGATCATGTCCCTTGCATATCCGGTAGAAATTTATGTTCCATAGGTACCCCAAGATAGCGTAAAACGTATTAGTTCAATGTCGTCGGACCAGGCCGTGGTGCAAACCCTGCCCGGTCCGACCCAACCGCACCGTGATGCAAACCACGCCTGGTCCGACCCAACCGCACCGTGATGCAAACCCTGCCGGGTCTGACCCAACCGCACCGTGATGCAAACCCTGCCCGGTCCGACCCAACCGCACCGTGATGCAAACCACGCTGGGTCCGACCCAACCGCACCGTGATGCAAACCCTGCCGGGTCCGACCCAACCGCACCGTGATGCAAACCCTGCCGGGTCTGACCCAACCGCACCGTGATGCAAACCCTGCCCGGTCTGACCCAACCGCACCGTGATGCAAACCCTGCCCGGTCCGACCCAACCGCACCGTGATGCAAACCCTACCCGGTCTGACCCAACCGCACCGTGATGCAAACCCTGCCCGGTCCGACCCAACCGCACCGTGATGCAAACCCTGCCCGGTCCGACCCAACCGCACCGTGATGCAAACCCTGCCGGGTCTGACCCAACCGCACCGTGATGCAAACCCTGCCCGGTCTGACCCAACCGCACCGTGATGCAAACCCTGCCCGGTCTGACCCAACCGCACCGTGATGCAAACCCTGCCCGGTCCGACCCAACCGCACCGTGATGCAAACCCTGCCCGGTCTGACCCAACCGCACCGTGATGCAAACCCTGCCCGGTCTGACCCAACCGCACCGTGATGCAAACCCTGCCCGGTCCGACCCAACCGCACTGTGATGCAAACCCTGCCCGGTCTGGCCCAACCGCACCGTGATGCAAACCCTGCCCGGTCCGACCCAACCGCACCGTGATGCCAACCCTGCCGGGTCCGACCCAACCGCACCGTGATGCAAACCCTGCCGGGTCCGACCCAACCGCACCGTGATGCAAACCCTGCCCGGTCTGACCCAACCGCACCGTGATGCAAACCCTGCCGGGTCTGACCCAACCGCACCGTGATGCAAACCCTGCCCGGTCTGACCCAACCGCACCGTGATGCAAACCCTGCCCGGTCTGACCCAACCGCACCGTGATGCAAACCCTGCCCGGTCTGACCCAACCGCACCGTGATGCAAACCCTGCCCGGTCCGGCCCAACCGTGCAGCCATGCTTTTCAGACCGCAATGTGTTTCAATACTTCGCTTCAACCCCTAGTTTCTTCATGCAGAATTAGACGTGCTCTTTTAGTTTGATGTTGTGTCTTTCTAACACAATATTTCCGTTCAAGAACTCGTATTCTTTGTTCCACGGAGGTATGCATGGCGCAATATGGCCAGTACAGGCCGGACCAACTGGTCACGCGCCTGGCCAATTGCCGGTCACGCGCCCGCCTCGTGCCACGTGACCTGCGTGGCCCTGGGGCACCATCCGTCTTCATGTTGGTGTTATTGTGTCGCGCCGGCCGGCTGTGTGGCATAGAATGAGTGGAAAAGCTGCGGCACAAAAAGAGACGGCATACACGTGCGTCTCTTCTTTCGAAAACTTCGCATTGAATGTGAACGTATGAAAGACGAGCACAATTTCCGTCAGTGGAGTCCAAAATATCGGCAAATCCGAATGGAACTTCGACTGAAGGGGATTGGCTTTGGATGCTCGTATGCACAACTGGATGCAATATTTACCAAATCGGGCTCCTGTGTAAAATATGGTGCACGTAGCTGAAAAATCAATGTGTATAAAGGATGTGTCAAATTATCAAAATCGGAAGACCCAAATCGCGCTCCGAAAGCGTCCGGGCTGTATTGCAGGTAGTATCGTCCGGGCTGTATTGCAGGTAGTATCGTCCGGGCTGTATTGCAGGTAGTATCAGCGGTAGTAGTACCAAAGCCAGGACTGTGTTGCAGCAGTAATAGCACGTCCGGGCTGTATTGCAGGTAGTATCAGCGGTAGTAGTACCAAAGCCAGGACTGTGTTGCAGCAGTAATAGCACGTCCGGGCTGTATTGCAGGTAGTATCAGCGGTAGTAGTACCAAAGCCAGGACTGTGTTGCAGCAGTAATAGCACGTCCGGGCTGTATTGCAGGTAGTATCAGCGGTAGTAGTACCAAAGCCAGGACTGTGTTGCAGCAGTAATAGCACGTCCGGGCTGTATTGCAGGTAGTATCAGCGGTAGTAGTACCAAAGCCAGGACTGTGTTGCAGCAGTAATAGCACGTCCGGGCTGTATTGCAGGTAGTATCAGCGGTAGTAGTACCAAAGCCAGGACTGTGTTGCAGCAGTAATAGCACGTCCGGGCTGTATTGCAGGTAGTATCGTCCGGGCTGTATTGCAGGTAGTATCAGCGGTAGTAGTACCAAAGCCAGGACTGTGTTGCAGCAGTAATAGCACGTCCGGGCTGTATTGCAGGTAGTATCGTCCGGGCTGTATTGCAGGTAGTATCAGCGGTAGTAGTACCAAAGCCAGGACTGTGTTGCAGCAGTAATAGCACGTCCGGGCTGTATTGCAGGTAGTATCAGCGGTAAGCCAAAGCCAGGGCTGTGTTGCATTGCAGCCGTTGCAGGTAGTATCAGCGGTAGTAGTACCAAAGCCAGGACTGTGTTGCAGCAGTAATAGCACGTCCGGGCTGTATTGCAGGTAGTATCATGTCCGGGCTGTATTGCAGGTAGTATCAGCGGTAGTAGTACCAAAGCCAGGACTGTGTTGCAGCAGTAATAGCACGTCCGGGCTGTATTGCAGGTAGTATCGGGCAAAACAGGATGTGTTGCAGCAGTAATAGCACGTCCGGGCTGTATTGCAGGTAGTATCAGCGGTAGTAGTACCAAAGCCAGGACTGTGTTGCAGCAGTAATAGCACGTCCGGGCTGTATTGCAGGTAGTATCAGCGGTACCAAAATAAGTAATACACGGGCTGTATTGCAGGTAGTATCAGCGGTAGTAGTACCAAAGCCAGGACTGTGTTGCAGCAGTAATAGCACGTCCGGGCTGTATTGCAGGTAGTATCAGCGGTAGTAGTACCAAAGCCAGGACTGTGTTGCAGCAGTAATAGCACGTCCGGGCTGTATTGCAGGTAGTATCAGCGGTAGTAGTACCAAAGCCAGGACTGTGTTGCAGCAGTAATAGCACGTCCGGGCTGTATTGCAGGTAGTATCGTCCGGGCTGTATTGCAGGTTGTATCAGCGGTAGTAGTACCAAAGCCAGGACTGTGTTGCAGCAGTAATAGCACGTCCGGGCTGTATTGCAGGTAGTATCAGCGGTAGTAGTACCAAAGCCAGGACTGTGTTGCAGCAGTAATAGCACGTCCGGGCTGTATTGCAGGTAGTATCGTACCGGGCTGTATTGCAGGTAAGTATTGCAGGTAGTATCAGCGGTAGTAGTACCAAAGCCAGGACTGTGTTGCAGCAGTAATAGCACGTCCGGGCTGTATTGCAGGTAGTATCAGCGGTAGTAGTACCAAAGCCAGGACTGTGTTGCAGCAGTAATAGCACGTCCGGGCTGTATTGACAGGTAGTATCGTCCGGGCTGTATTGCAGGTTGTATCAGCGGTAGTAGTACCAAAGCCAGGACTGTGTTGCAGCAGTAATAGCACGTCCGGGCTGTATTGCAGGTAGTATCAGCGGTAGTAGTACCAAAGCCAGGACTGTGTTGCAGGAGTAATAGCACGTCCGGGCTGTATTGCAGGTAGTATCGTCCGGGCTGTATTGCAGGTTGTATCAGCGGTAGTAGTACCAAAGCCAGGACTGTGTTGCAGCAGTAATAGCACGTCCGGGCTGTATTGCAGGTAGTATCAGCGGTAGTAGTACCAAAGCCAGGACTGTGTTGCAGCAGTAATAGCACGTCCGGGCTGTATTGCAGGTAGTATCAGCGGTAGTAGTACCAAAGCCAGGACTGTGTTGCAGCAGTAATAGCACGAAAGCCAGGGCTGTATTGCAGCAGCAGTAGTAGTATCATAGCCTGCGCTGTATTGCAGCAGCAGCAGTGCCATAGCCTGAGCTACATTGCAGCAGTAGTACTGCCATAGCCTGGGCTGTATTGCAGCAGTAGTAGTACCATAGCCTGGGCTGAATTACAGCAGTAGTGTTACCATAGCCGGTGATAGTCTTTATGGATTTCGTGGCGTCGAGATAGTTTTCTTCTAGGGCCCCGGTGAGTCAAGAGGGCCCCTGCGCCAACGGAGAGGGCTCATGAGCAGTCGAGGAACTAAATCACTCAAAGGGGGCCCAATCCACCCAGAGCATTTAAAAAGTGCGTGCCCCTTACGAAATACTGTGTGCCCCGCTTGGCACGGGATCATTTATATTGGCCCGGGCCCTCTTCGGTCGCTAGGGGCCCTCTCCGTCGGCTCAGGAGCCCTCTCCGTCGGCTCAGGAGCCCTCTCCAGTCGGCTCAGGAGCCCTCTCCAGTAGGCTCAGGAGCCCTCACCGTTGGTTCATGGTTCATCTTTACTGATCTGGCCCCTTCGGTTGCTAGGGGCCCTCTCCGTCGGCTCAGGAGCCCTCTCCGTTGGTTCAAGGTCCATCTTTACTGATCGGGCCCTCTCCGTCAGTCCAGGGGCCCTTACAACGACCCAGGCCCCCTCCGTCGTCCTAGAGGCCCTTCACGTTGGTCCGGACCATTAGCGTCTGCCCGTGGAAACTCTCCGTCGACTCAGGGCCCTCTTCATCGACCTGGCACCCTCTTCATCAGCCCGGAACCCTTTTCGTCGGCCCAGGTGTCCTTCAAGTCAGTCCTGGGTCACCGATCGCCTGGAGGTCCACTGGAGCGCCAAATTTCTTGCATATTTCGTCACGGGCTATGTTGAAGCACAGTGTGTCCAACGGTCCCTTGGGCTCCGAATTGACCCAAAGGGGAGCCGCCCGTGCCCCCTGGGTCTGCCACTGCGTGACTCATCACCGTTGCATGGGTCGTTAAGTATAATGGAATGCGCCAAGACATCAAGTCTGCAAATTTGACCACATGCTCCCCGCTACAGGCTCAAATGTATGATTGGCTCAAATATTATCATGCAAATGATGCCAGCGTTTGCGCCTGTGCCACATACCGACTGAAAAATATTATTATGTACGCATTTATGTGGAGTATGAACACCTAATAGACTAAGCAATGGCCAGCATTGCATACTAAGCATCATCTGTAATGGATTGTTGACATGCATATGCGCAGTTGCTACGTTATGAGGCGGAACACTATTCGCTGGGAGCACGACTCTCACATGCCCTGTAAAGTATACCGTACACCATCGCCTGAACGAGCGGTGTTGGGCGTGTGCTAAGCTAGCAGCGCTGGCAGCTTGAACGGCGCGGTGCCAGACGGGTGCTGGGTTAACGGCGCTGGCAGCCGGAAACAACGCCAAACCAGCCGCCGAAATCCACACGGACGCACAGTTTGGCGCGCTGCCGTGCGGCGATACCGGGGCGGCGGGAGGTACCGTTCTCACAGGGGTCCACTTACGGCCGGCGCTCGCTCCCGTTACTGCCGCCGTGTAAATAACCCCACCCGGCGTCCGCTCCGGGGCGCCGCCGCCGCCGCCGCCGCGCTCCAGATTACGTTTCCACATGCAGATCGGATGCCGCGTCGGCCAGCTCAGTGCGCCGTACGCGCCACCCGCCACGTCGCCACTCCCGCCATCCACGCTTCCGCCGTGCCGTTGCTCTTGCCATGCCGTTGCCCCGCCATTCCGCCACTCCCGCCATCCACGCTCCCGCTGTGCCGTTGCTCTTGCCATGCCGTTGCCCCCGCCATTCCGCCGCTCCCGCCATCCACGCCGCCGCTCCTGCTATGCCGTCACTCCCGCCATCCCGTTCCCGCCAGCCGCTGCTGCCACGGTCTGACGGATCGCCGGCTGTTTACGGACGTGCCGACATAGGTGCCGGCGATGTAAACCGGCCAGCTCGCGCCGCTCCAACAGCGCTGCCGCAGCGGCTGCGCCGGCAAGCGTTCCGGCGGTGAGCGCGCCTCGGTGCACCCAACGGCTGCCGCGTGCACGAAATGGGAGGAGGTCGTGCGCGGGGCGTGGGTAATTTGGCGCGCCAACGGTCGTGACCGCCACCGACTGCCATTTGTCTTTCTGCTTCAGGAAGCATGGTTTATTTAGCCATCATTGAGCCTTAATCAGTGTTTGCCATGATTTCCCGACGTCACCCATCATTTGGATGTCATTATTGAAGCATCGCATGTTCCGACGGCGCATTAAATCCGGTTCTCGTGGAGGTGCTGTCATCTACAGGGCCGTGGCGGAACCAACCCGAGACCCACCGGACACGGCGCCCGATCATGGCGTTTCGTTATACCCCTCACAAGTCACACCAACCCCGCGTACCATTTGATCGATTGTAGACATATTCGCGGTTATAAAGGATGGACAGACGCTAGCAATGCCAGTATGTACGGGGACGCCAGAGCTTCAGACCACCCAATAATAATAGCCCGCTTTGATGATTTTTAGTCACCTGTGGATCAAGAAAAAGGCAAAAGGGCAATTTCACCCGAAAGCTTTGTGTTTAGACACTAGCTTTGTGTCTAGACTAGACACAACTTCCGTGCCAGCAGCCATCCAAGCAAACTGAGTTGTCAGTTGGCAGCCGGCTAGTTGTCAGTTGGTAGCCGGCTAGTTGTCACTTGACAGCCGGCTAGTTGTTAGCTGGTAGCCGGCTAGTTTTTAGCTGGTAGGCGGCTAGTTACTAGTTGGTAGCCGGCTGATCGGATCTGGGTGATCCGATTAGCCGATTAGCTGGGTGATCCGATTTTGCACGCTCGACCATGGTATATGGATGGTCTTTAGCATGGCCGACAGTGCCAATTGCCACAGGGATGCCCAGAGGTGGAACGTTGCAAAATTGGTGAGGGCAGTTGTTTTTCATGACATTTTTTCCCAGTCAATGGTTGCGTTAGACTGAATGTCAATGAGACTGTTGCTATGCGCGTAAATGATTTTTGTGTGCAAAGTTGAAGTGGAACTTGTATGGCCTGCTCAATGAACATACCACCTGTTAATAAACTGCACATCCCTGCGTTACATGCAATCGCATATTCCTGCATAAGCAGGAGTCAGACATATATGAGGGAGACCTATGCCTTGTGCCTTGCAGAGCAACAAGTGCACAAGCAACAATGCCAGCACAGCGCACACGGCCTCCTTCATTACTAGGTATCTGGGTATATAGCATTGCAAAATTGTGCATTCCCTATGCTTTCGTATCCTATCCGGCATAGTCTGCTGGTAAAAAGTACGTGTCGTCCAGCCCGTTCTGCGCTGAGTCGGGTTGAGCAGAGGACGGCTGGTTCGTGCTGGGACGGCCGCGCCGAGCCAATCGACTGGTGCCGGTGTCGGCACGGAGAAGGCCACCGGAAACCGTGGCGGCACGAGCTGACCGTGGCGGCACGAGCTGACCAGCCGGCACGAGCTGACCGTGGCGACACGAGCTGACCGTGGCGGCACGAGCTGACCAGCCGGCACGAGCTGACCGCGGCGGCACGAGCTGACCAGCCGGCACGAGCTGACCGTGGCGACACGAGCTGACCGTGGCGGCACAAGCTGACCGTGGCGGCACGAGCTGACCAGCCGGCACGAGCTGACCGTGGCGACACGAGCTGACCGTGGCGGCACGAGCTGACCGTGGCGGCACGAGCTGACCGTGGCGGCACGAGCTGACCGTGGCGGCACGAGCTGACCGTGGCGGCACGAGCTGACCGTGGCGGCACGAGCTGACCGTGGCGACACGAGCTGACCGTGGCGGCACGAGCTGACCAGCCGGCACGAGCTGACCATGGCGACACGAGCTGACCGTGGCGGCACGAGCTGACCGTGGCGGCACGAGCTGACCAGCCGGCACGAGCTGACCGTGGCGGCACGAGCTGACCGTGGCGGCACGAGCTGACCGTGGCGACACGAGCTGACCGTGGCGGCACGAGCTAACCGTGGCGGCACGAGCTGACCGTGGCGGCACGAGCTGACCAGCCGGCACGAGCTGACCGTGGCGGCACGAGCTGACCGTGGCGGCACGAGCTGACCGTGGCGGCACGAGCTGACCAGCCGGCACGAGCTGACCGTGGCGGCACGAGCTGACCAGCCGGCACGAGCTGACCGTGGCGGCACGAGCTGACCGGCCGGCACGAGCTGACCGTGGCGGCATGAGCTGACCGTGGCGGCACGAGCTGACCAGCCGGCACGAGCTGACCGCGGCGGCACGAGCTGACCAGCCGGCACGAGCTGACCGTGGCGACACGAGCTGACCGCGGCGGCACGAGCTGACCGTGGCGACACGAGCTGACCGTGGCGGCACGAGCTGACCGTGGCGGCACGAGCTGACCAGCCGGCACGAGCTGACCGTGGCGACACGAGCTGACCGTGGCGGCACGAGCTGACCGTGGCGGCACGAGCTGACCAGCCGGCACGAGCTGACCGTGGCGGCACGAGCTGACCGTGGCGGCACGAGCTGACCGTGGCGACACGAGCTGACCGTGGCGGCACGAGCTGACCGTGGCGACACGAGCTGACCGTGGCGGCACGAGCTGACCGTGGCGACACGAGCTGACCGGCCGGCACGCCGCGTCACCGGCACTGGACACGGCTCGACCCGGCACGACACAACCCGCCAGGAGACAACACGACACGGCTCGACACCACCTCCCGACACGACCCGCCAGGACACGACACGACACGACACGACACGACACGACACGACACGACACGACACGACACGACACGACACGACACGACACGACACGACACGACACGACACGACACGACACGACACGACACGACACGACACGACACGACACGACACGACACCACCTCCCGACACGACCCGCCAGGACACGACACGACACGACACGACACGACACGACACGACACGACCCGGCACGACACAACCCGCCAGGAGACAACACGACACGACACGACACGACACGACACGACACGACACCACCTGCCGGCACGACTGGCCAGCTGGCTGATGGTGCGGAGAAAGGCGGGACTTTGGACTTTTTGTTAAATATGCACACCATCAGAACTAGCCGAGATTATTGTAACATCTTTTGCTTTGGACAATGGGAAGGGAATGGGGGGCGTGGGGCGAGGAGGCTGCAACCTGAGAAGAGTAAAAGTTGTTCGATGCACCATGGAAGTTCGAGATCCACGTTTTCTAGTTGGGTGACGGGCCTTAATATTTTAGCAGTTCTTTCTTGGTGGGTATACTGTGAGATTCGACCGGTGTGAGTATGGATGTGTCGTCTGGTGCAGTACTGCAGTGGCCGCCACCGGCAGTGTGCTGCCGCACTGCTGCAGTACTGCAGTGGTGCAGTACTGCAGTGGCCACCACCGGCAGTGTGCCGCCGCACTGCTCAGGACGAACGGTCTGCCAGTCTCATCCGACCGACGATATCAGATTAAAACCTCATCACGTGACGTCACAAGAAATCCTTGAGAAGTGTCGTTAGGGGCCATTTTCTGTGACTAATGACTTCATTTATGAATCGTGTGAGAGCCATTTATCACGATTATAATTTATCCCCGCCGCCCAGTTAGTTGGATCGTCTCCGACAAGCCCGCGGCACGTCCTTGCGACCGCCGGCGACCCGCTCGTCTCACGTGCGGCCGCCGGCGACCCGCTCGTCTCGTGTGCGGCCGCCGGCGACCCGCTCGTCTCACGTGCGGCCGCCGGCGACCCGCTCGTCTCGCGTGCGGCCGCCGGCGACCCGCTCGTCTCGTGTGCGGCCGCCGGCGACCCGCTCGTCTCGTGTGCGGCCGCCGGCGACCCGCTCGTCTCACGTGCGGCCGCCGGCGACCCGCTCGTCTCGTGTGCGGCCGCCGGCGACCCGCTCGTCTCACGTGCGGCCGCCGGCGACCCGCTCGTCTCGTGTGCGGCCGCCGGCGACCCGCTCGTCTCGTGTGCGGCCGCCGGCGACCCGCTCGTCTCACGTGCGGCCGCCGGCGACCCGCTCGTCTCGCGTGCGGCCGCCGGCGACCCGCTCGTCTCACGTGCACCGCCAACGTCGCGTGTGGCGTGCTTCCTTCTCTCTCCCACTGCCGCGTCCGAGGCAGCCATATGTCTCCGTGGATAGCCTGCCGACCTGGCCTGGCCTACCCACGGCACGACTCCCTCAGGCCTGGCCTACTCACAGCCCGACTCCCTCAGGCCTGGCCTACTCACAGCCCAACTGCATCTGGCCTAGCCTACCCACGGCCCGACTCCCTCTGGCCTGGCCTGCCCACGGCCCGACTCCATCTGGTCTGGCCTGCCCACGGCCCGACTCCCTCTGGCCTGGTCTACCCACGGCCCGACTCCCTCTGGTCTGGCCTGCCCACGGCCCGACTCCCTCTGGCGTAGTCTACCCACGGCCCGCTGCCGGACCACCTCGCTGCAACGTGACCACGCTCCCAGGGAATCAGCCCTATGGGAGCAGCCTTTCGTGACCACGCCCCCGGGGCATCAGCACTCCGGGAGTAGCCTCTCGGACTGTGACATCAGCCAACCACGGTGTGATCAGCTCCCAGCAACATAATCAGCTCCCGGGGCAGGACCAGCCCTTGATGGCATGATCGGCCCCTGACGGCATCATCAGCCCCCTTCCGGTATGATCAATCCCGAGCAGCATGATCAGTCCGTGGGGCATGATCAACCCCATGATGGCATGATCAGTCCCATGGCGACATGATCAGCCCCCTGACGGCATGATCAGCTCGCTGGCGGCATGACTGGAGCCAGTGATGGCGGCATGACTGGAGCCAGTGATGGCGGCATGACTGGAGCCAGTGATGGCGGCATGACTGGAGCCAGTGATGGCGGCATGACTGGAGCCGGTGATGGCGGCATGACTGGAGCCAGTGGTGGCGGCATGACTGGAGCCAGTGATGGCGGCATGACTGGAGCCAGTGATGGCGGCATGACTGGAGCCGGTGATGGCGGCATGACTGGAGCCAGTGGTGGCGGCATGACTGGAGCCAGTGATGGCGGCCGCCGGTGGCCCGCGTCTGGTCGTGTTGGGCTCTTTGGCGCGTCTTCCGTGTGTTGGCGTGTGTCGGGCGTGTTCCCGGAACTGTCGGCACTAATCGGCGTGCAATTTTTCTGCGAGTGACGCGGCGCCAAGTTACATCACGCCATCGCCATCGGTCAGCCGTGGTGGTCCACTCACCTGCCGTGGTGGTCCACTCACCTGCCGTGGTGGTCCACTCATCTGCCGTGGTGGTCCACTCACCTGCCGTGGTGGTCCACTCACCTGCCGTGGTGGTCCACTCACCTGCCGTGGTGGTCCACTCACCTGCCGTGGTGGTCCACTCACCTGCCGTGGTGGTTCACTCATCTGCCGTGGTGGTCCACTCACCTGCCGTGGTGGTTCACTCATCTGCCGTGGTGGTCCACTCACCTGCCGTGGTGGTCCACTCACCTGCCGTGGTGGTCCACTCACCTGCCGTGGTGGTCCACTCACCTGCCGTGGTGGTCCACTCACCTGCCGTGGTGGTTCACTCATCTGCCGTGGTGGTCCACTCACCTGCCGTGGTGGTCCACTCACCTGCCGTGGTGGTCCACTAATCTAATCGACTCACCTTGTATTTAAATCTATCTCTCTCGCTCTTCTCTCTCCCTCTCTATCTCCCTCTGTCTGTGTCTCTGTCTTTGTCTCTGTCTCTATAGCTTCCTCTGTCTCTGTCTCTGCCTTTGTCTGTCCCTGTCTCTGCCTCTGTCTCTATCTCTGTGTTTCTTAGACTCTCGAAAGTGCATATCCACATACTCTTCTTCGTTTCCATCCCACATCCCCTACTTTCTCTCCCTGCACACTCACAACTCCACCACTCTGTTCCTTGCTCCATAGCTGAAGCCCCTGGTGGGAAACCCTGCCTCTATTCTGCGGGTGCAGATGGGACGTTAATATTAATCAGTCTGAGCGCACATTCTGAATGGAAACAAGCTTGTTAGGCTGAAACGAAAGCGATAATGCAATTTGGCGAGGCATCCAGCACGCCCCGGGCGTCCAGGCGAAACAGACAGAGATCATTCACCACTGACAGAGCTGTCAGAGCTCAGCCTGGTATTGTTCATAACTCTACACAACCGCTACACAGACCCGCGCAACATCAATACTCAGTCCCGTGCAGCACCGCTACACAGACCCGTGCAGCACCGTTACACAAAACCGTGCAGCACCGCTACACAGACCCGTGTAGCACCGCTACACAGACCCGTGCAGCACCGCTACACAGACCCATGCAGCACCGCTACACAGACCTGTGCAGCACCGCTACACAGACCTGTGCAGTATCGCTACACAGACCCGTGCAGCACCGCTACACAGACCCGTGCAGTACCGCTACACATGCCCGTGCAGCACCGCTACACAGACCCGTGCAGTATCGCTACACAGACCTGTGCAGTATCGCTACACAGACCCGTGCAGTATCGCTACACAGATATGTTCAGCACCTCTACACAGACCCGTGCATCATCAATGCAAAGTCCCATGCAGCAGCGCTACACAGCATCGTGCAACATCAATACTCAATCCTGTGCAAAAGTGCTGCACCGACATGTGCAAAACCAGTACTCAGCTTCGTGTAGCAACAATGATCACCCAGTCCCGTTTGGTAACGCTACACGGACCCGTGTACCCTTGCTACACAGGACCGTGCATCACCACTACACAGGCCTGTAGCACCGCTGCAGATACCTGATTGGTACACCATTGCTGCAGCAGAGAGTAGTGTTGTCAACTGTCTGACCGGTACGCTGCGTCCGAGTTCAAGTTCACCAGAGCCGAAGTCAGCCAGTTTGAGGGAGGCGCGTCACGTTTGTACGGTCCTTTACCTTGGTGCCGACACCTGGGGCGCTCGGGTCAAAGCTCCGCATTGACACGCTCCGCTGGTCTCTGACCTCTGACCTCTGATGGGCCGGTGACTCACACCCAGCTCAAAACACCAGTCATCCACCAGATAGGGTTCGGCCGGGGCATTACTTCGCTCAATAACACTGAAAAAGTGTTTGTTCCCTGAGGGAGTAAAGTGGGGTAGGCCCAATTATCCCCTTCGCATATTTCCATCCTCGCCGTTTTTCTGGTGTTGCCCACGGTTTACCATGGTTTTACTTCCGGACTACTCTACTATCTTCGAAGTGAAAACTTTTATCAGTGAACGCAACACGGCTAATGCCGGATCAGCTGAGTTTTCTGTGACATCGCTCGCGATCGTGCGACAGTGGTTGCGTCGGTATGTACATCCGGGGAAATGTGCGGTGGTATACATCCGGGGAGAGTGTATGGTGGTGTCGGCCTGTACATCCGGGGAGAGTGTACGGTGGTGTCGGCCTGTACATCCGGGGAGAGTGTACGGTGGTGTCGGCCTGTACATCCGGGGAGAGTATACGGTGGTGTCGGCCTGTACATCCGGGGAGAGTGTACGGTGGTGCTGGCGTGTATACCCCGGGGAGAGTGTACGGTGATGCTGGCGTGTATACCTCGGGGAGAGTATACAGTGGTGTCGGCCTGTACATCCGGGGAGAGTATACGGTGGTGTCGGCCTGTACATCCGGAGAGAGTATACGGTGGTGCTGGCGTGTATAACCCGGGGAGAGTGTACGGTGATGCTGGCGTGTATACCCCGGGGAGAGCATACGGTGGTGCTGGCGTGTATACCCCGGGGAGAGTATACAGTGGTGTCGGCCTGTACATCCGGGGAGAGTATACGGTGGTGTCGGCCTGTACATCCGGAGAGAGTGTACGGTGGTGCTGGCGTGTATACCCCGGGGAGAGTGTACGGTGATGCTGGCGTGTATACCCCGGGGAGAGTATACAGTGGTGTCGGCCTGTACATCCGGGGAGAGTATACGGTGGTGTCGGCCTGTACATCCGGGGAGAGTATACGGTGGTGCTGGCGTGTATACCCCGGGGAGAGTGTACTGTACAGTGGTGTCGGCGTGTATACCTCGGGGAGAGTGTACTGTACAGTAGTGTCGGCGTGTATACCCCGGGGAGAGTGTACTGTACAGTAGTGTCGGCGTGTATACCTCGGGGAGAGTGTACTGTACGGTGGTGTCGGTGTGTATACCCCGGGGAGAGTGTACTGTACGGTGGTGTCGGCGTGTATACCCCGGGGAGAGTGTACTGTACGGTGGTGTCGGCGTGTATACCCCGGGGAGAGTGTACTGTACGGTGGTGTCGGCGTGTATACCCCGGGGAGAGTGTACTGTGCAGTGGTGTCGGCGTGTATACCCCGGGGAGAGTGTACTGTACAGTAGTGTCGGCGTGTATACCTCGGGGAGAGTGTACTGTACGGTGGTGTCGGTGTGTATACCCCGGAGAGAGTGTCCTGTACGGTGGTGTCGGCGTGTATACCCCGGGGAGAGTGTACTGTACGGTGGTGTCGGCGTGTATACCCCGGGGAGAGTGTACTGTACAGTAGTGTCGGCGTGTATACCCCGGGGAGTGTGTACTGTACGGTGGTGTCGGCGTGTATACCCCGGGGAGAGTGTACTGTACGGTGGTGTCGGCGTGTATACCCCGGGGAGAGTGTACTGTACGGTGGTGGCGGCGTGTATACTCCGGGGAGAGCGTACTGTACGGTGGTGTCGGCGTGTATACCCCGGGGAGAGTGTACTGTACGGTGGTGTCGGCGTGTATACCCCGGGGAGAGTGTACTGTACGGTGGTGTCGGCGTGTATACCCCGGGGAGAGTGTACTGTACGGTGGTGTCGGTGTGTATACCCCGGGGAGAGTGTACTGTACAGTAGTGTCGGCGTGTATACCCCGGGGAGAGTGTACTGTACGGTGGTGTCGGCGTGTATACCCCGGGGAGAGTGTACTGTACGGTGGTGTCGGCGTGTATACCCCGGGGAGAGTGTACTGTACGGTGGTGTCGGCGTGTATACCCCTGGGAGAGTGTACTCTACGGTGGTGTCGGCGTGTATACCCCGGGGAGAGTGTGCTGTACAGTGGTGTCGGCGTGTATACCCTGGGGAGAGTGTACTGTACGGTGGTGTCGGTGTGTATACCCCGGTTAGAGTGTACTGTACAGCAGTGTCGGTGTGTATACCCCGGGGAGAGTGTACTGTACAGCAGTGTCGGCGTGTATACCCCGGGGAGAGTGTACTGTACAGCAGTGTCGGCGTGTATACCCCGGGGAGAGTGTACTGTACAGCAGTGTCGGCGTGTATACCCCGGGGAGAGTGTCCTGTACAGTGGTGTCGGTGTGTATACCTCGGGGAGAGTGTACTGTACGGTGGTGTCGGTGTGTATACCCCGGGGAGAGTGTACTGTACGGTGGTGTCGGCGTGTATACCCCGGGGAGAGTGTACTGTACGGTGGTGTCGGCGTGTATACCCCGGGGAGAGTGTACTGTACAGTAGTGTCGGCGTGTATACCCCGGGGAGAGTGTACTGTACAGTAGTGTCGGCGTGTATACCCCGGGGAGAGTGTACTGTACAGTGGTGTCGGCGTGTATACCCCGGGGAGAGTGTACTGTACGGTGGTGTCGGCGTGTATACCCCGGGGAGAGTGTCCTGTACAGTGGTGTCGGTGTGTATACCCCGGGGAGAGTGTACTGTACGGTGGTGTCGGCCTGTACATCCGGGGAGAGTATACGGTGGTGTCGGCCTGTACATCCGGGGAGAGTGTACGGTGGTGCTGGCGTGTATACCCCGGGGAGAGTATACGGTGGTGCTGGCGTGTATACCCGGGGGGAGTGTACTGTGCAGTAGTGTCGGCGTGTATACCCCGGGGAGAGTGTACTGTACAGTGGTGTCGGCGTGTATACCCCGGGGAGAGTGTGCTGTGCAGCAGTGTCGGCGTGTATACCCCGGGGAGAGTGTACTGCACAGTAGTGTTGGCGCGTATACCCTGGGGAGAGTGTACTGTACAGTGGTGTCGGCGTGTATACCCCGGGGAGAGTGTACTGTACAGTAGTGTCGGCGTGTATACCCCGGGGAGTGTGTACTGTACGGTGGTGTCGGCGTGTATACCCCGGGGAGAGTGTACTGTACGGTGGTGTCGGCGTGTATACCCCGGGGAGAGTGTACTGTACGGTGGTGTCGGCGTGTATACCCCGGGGAGAGTGTACTGTACGGTGGTGTCGGCGTGTATACCCCGGGGAGAGTGTACTGTACGGTGGTGTCGGCGTGTATACCCCGGGGAGAGTGTCCTGTACAGTAGTGTCGGCGTGTATACCCCGGGGAGAGTGTACTGTACGGTGGTGTCGGCGTGTATACCCCGGGGAGAGTGTACTGTACGGTGGTGTCGGCGTGTATACCCCGGGGAGAGCGTACTGTACGGTGGTGTCGGCGTGTATACCCCGGGGAGAGTGTACTGTACGGTGGTGTCGGCGTGTATACCCCGGGGAGAGTGTACTGTACGGTGGTGTCGGCGTGTATACCCCGGGGAGAGTGTACTCTACGGTGGTGTCGGCGTGTATACCCCGGGGAGAGTGTGCTGTACAGTGGTGTCGGCGTGTATACCCTGGGGAGAGTGTACTGTACGGTGGTGTCGGTGTGTATACCCCGGTTAGAGTGTACTGTACAGCAGTGTCGGTGTGTATACCCTGTACACTGTACAGTGGTGTTGGCAAGCGACTAGCGCAAAGCTAGCAAATTGCGCAGCTGTCCCGTCTCATTGGAAAGCTAGAAATGTGCGGTCAGTTTTCGGGCGGCCCGGGCGTTACCGGATGTCGTACTAAAGAGGCACTGCTGTGGAAAGCCTCACCACGGAGACTGAAGGTCAATGCCAACTGACTGCGCACCGGGTCCGTCTGCAGCATCAGAGTTACAGCTGTGTCCGGGCAGCGATCAGATTTCTTTTGTTGTCTTTATCAGATGCAAAGTGTCATCCGCTAGAGATATGTTAGGTTAATGAAAGGTTTACGCTAAAACCAGCTTAGTCGTCGCCTCACAGACACGCCACTGTCGTCAGCACGGAGCTGCTCTGATGTGACACCTCCGTCATGTCAGATCAAAGCTGCTCTGACGTGACACCTCCATCATGTCAGATCAGAGCTGCTCTGACGTGACACCTCCGTCATGTCAGATCAGAGCTGCTCTGACGTGACACCTCCGTCATGTCAGATCAGAGCTGCTCTGACGTGATACCTCAGTCATGTCACATCAGAGCTGCTCTGACGTGACACCTCTGTTATGTCAGATCAGAGCTGTTATGACGTGACACCTCCGTCATGTCAGATCAGAGGTATTCTGACGTGACACCTCTGTTATGTCAGGTCAGACGTGTTCTGACGTTACACCTCCGTCACGTCAGATCAGAGGTATTCTGACGTGACTCCTCCGTCATGCCAAGTGCATCTGGCCAGTTGACAGGTGTTGCATGTCTTCGGTCGCGCCTGCTGTGGTTGTGCAGGCGCCATCTTCCGTGTCCGCACATCTTTGGGAGCCAGCTTCCAGTGTAAATGTCCCGAGTATGCCGCGCACTGAGCGTGGATCGGGCGTCGTGCAGCCGGTTCGGATCAGGAGAGTGTCCAGACCTGACCGGCTTCGCACGCTCGTCTGTCACGTGCCACGTGATTAGATCACGTGGGCCCGCCACTTTGGCGGGGCGATGTCACACCGGCTGCGGCCGTGCGGCGCCCACCCGAGCCCGCTGCCGTCTCCGAAGCCGCCCCTCTGACGGCCACAGCTGCTGCTGAGCTGTGACCGCCGGTGGCCGCGTAGCGCCCTCCCCCGGCAGGGGGCGGGGCGAGACGACCCAGCATCACCATGGAGTACAGCCGTCCAACCGCGATGGCTCTGTCGACGGCCGAGTCTATCGTCGCCGACGACTAATGGCCCATTGGATTCGACAGTTGCAGCGTCGATATAAATTCGCTCCAGGGCCCTTTGTGTCGGGTCAAATCGCGTCCATTAAGATTAGCACTGCAAATTACAGAGCCATTAGGTGGTCCCAAGTCTTCCCATTACGTCTTCCGGCGAGACCCGTCTTCTCACGGCCGGCGAAGTTTTAACAGATTGACTGCAGACGCCCGCCGCGGTCCGGGATTAGTTCCCAGGACGTGTCCTCTGGGCGGGGGGGGGGGGGGGGGCGTCTCCGGCGCTGCTCCTTCGGCCGCCCACGCAGCGTCCCCTCTGGGCAGGCGGGTCCTCTGTCTCCCTCGGCCGCCGACACAGCGTCCCCTCTGGGCAGGCGGGTCCTCTGTCTCCCTCGGCCGCCGACACAGGGTCCCCTCTGGGCAGGCGGGTCCTCTGTCTCCCTCGGCCGCCGACACAGCGTCCCCTCTGGGCAGGCGGGTCCTCTGTCTCCCTCGTCCACCGACGCAGCGTCCCCTCTGGGCAGGCGGGTCCTCTGTCTCCCTCGGCCGCCGACGCAGCGTCCCCTCTGGGCAGGCGGGTCTCTGTCCCCCTCGGCGGCCGACTCGACCGTTGCGCTGCTCCCTCGGCCGCTGTCGCAGTGTCAGCGATCATCAGCACGGGAGCCGACCACACTTGCCGCAGGTTTGGTGGAGTTCCCTCAGCTGCTTCAGCGTGAAGACAATGAGCTCACCGACCGCTTTTCCTCACCATATCAGAAACCAGCAGCTTAATTGGAATGGTGATGTGGTCGTCACATAAACTGAAGGAAGTTTCCGCCCCAAATATCCGAAGAGGAAAGGGTAGCGATGGGAGCCGTATAAGAAAATACAATTAATTACAGTGCTGCAGTGAACGTAAATTGCAGGCACTGGAAATAGCTGGAACGTCTAATTAGATTCAGGAATCGTCAAATCCGGCTTTTTCTTTGAGATAAGCTGAAACAATAAACAATGATATCATGCTGCATTTTTAGCCAGTTTTTGTGACGGGAGGACAAAGAGCTCCGCACGTGGCCATTGCTCCATATAGAGCACACGTAACTTAGACCAGGTAGAAGCGTTCATTCTTCATTGTTCGGCACTGGAACTGGGCTTTGACATCCAGTCACTGTTGTCTAGCGTGTAGAGGCCACTATCGTCAGTTCAGGCACCATTGTCCTGCTAAAAGTTATTTTTGCTCGTTGAGGTTTGCCATTGCTGGCATTGAGCACCATCGTGGGCACCACTATCTGGTATCAGCCGGCTTTGTTCGGCACCAAGGGCCGTTTTTAGCGAAAGGCCGCACACTATGGTGCATACATAAATATATAATAGTTCGCATTGGCGGCCACCAGGAACCATTAACTTGTGTCAGGCACCAATGGTTGGCACCACACGCTGTTGGCCGTCACCGGAAGCCAGTGACTGGCACTATTAGCTGACACCCGGCACCAGTGACCAGCACCAAGCACCAATGACCGGCACCAGGCACGATTTCCCGGCAACAGGTACACACAGTGGCAATATCTTATTTTCATACTTCAGGTATCGCTGGTCATGGCATACTCACTACTGTTCAGTGTTCGACTCACGAGCACCTGCTCGCTGCAACTTTACAATGGACCGGTGCCGTGTGAGGACAACAGTTTAAATTAGATGGACGTCCCAGGAAACCTGGACTTTCAAACATTCACTGCCTACGAACATTGCGCATTCTCAATCGAAATAATCATCGCAGTCATTGAGCAGAAAATGTACTGAAGTTACATGCTAGGACAGCCAGATGTACTGAAGTTACATGGTAGGCCAGCCAAATGTACTGAGGTTACATGGTAGGACAGTCAAATGTACTGAAGTTAAATGGTAGGACAGCCAGATGTACTGAAGTTACATGGTAGGACAGTCAAATGTACTGAGGTTGCATGGTAGGACAACCAAATGTACTGAAGTTAAATTGTAGGACAGCCAAATGTACTGAGGTTATATGGTAGGACAGCCAAATGTATTGAAGTTACATGGTATAACAACCAAAGGTACTGAAGTTACATGGTAGGACAGCTAAATTTACTAAAGTTAGATGATAGGACAACCAGATGTACTGAAGTTACATGGTAGGATAGCCAAATGTACTGACGTTACATGGTAGGACAGCAAAATGTACTGAAGTTACATGGTAAGACAGTCAAATGGATTGAAGCTACATGGCAGGAGAGCCAAATGTACTGACGTTGGATGGTAGGACAGCCAAATGTACTGAGGTTATATGGTAGGACAGCCAAATGTACTGAAGTTACATGGTAGGACAGCCAAGTTTTGCTGGCAGGCACGATGACCCCGCAGCAGTCAATGACCAGGAAATACATATTGGCTGCTGCGGCAATATCCATTTCAAATATTATGAAAGAGGCAAGCAATGCCACCATACGAAACGGAGCGCCACAGCATGAACGATTAGCATAGGGCCAAGGCATATTACATGCTTTTTGCAGTGTTTCCTAAGAAGAACGAACATCGAAGTTAATCAAATTATAGGTACAGCCGACCTCGTCAGGTCAAGTAAAGTGGAAAACCTGCGGCATGGCCTCCGGCACGATGACAACCATGCTTGGCCGTGCTGCTCGGACCGCTTCGCACGTGCTGCGGTGGGGCGTGAGGATCTTCTGCGGCTACGGTCACGACTCTGTCAGCTGACGTGAGGATCTGCTGCGGCGACAGTCACGACTCTGTCAGCTGACGTGAGGATCTGCTGCGGCGACAGTCACGACTCTGTCAGCTGACGTGAGGATCTGTTGCGGCGACAGTCACGACTCTGTCAGCTGACGTGAGGATCTGCTGCGGCGACAGTCACGACTCTGTCAGCTGACGTGAGGATCTGTTGCGGCGACAGTCACGACTCTGTCAGCTGACGTGAGGATCTGCTGCGGCGACAGTCACGACTCTGTCAGCTGACGTGAGGATCTGCTGCGGCGACAGTCACGACTCTGTCAGCTGACGTGAGGATCTGCTGCGGCGACAGTCACGACTCTGTCAGCTGACGTGAGGATCTGCTGTGGCGACAGTCACGACTCTATGCTGACGTGAGGATCTGCTGCGGCGACAGTCACGACTCTGTCAGCTGACGTGAGGATCTGCTGCGGCGACAGTCACGACTCTGTCAGCTGACGTGAGGATCTGCTGTGGCGACAGTCACGACTCTGTCAGCTGACGTGAGGATCTGCTGCGGCGACAGTCACGACTCTGTCAGCTGTGCCGTGTGTGTCGTCTGAGCTCGCGTCAGCTGACGTGAGCCAAACACTGCTAGCCTGGGCCGGGCCGCTCCATGGGTCTGGACCGGTGTCTGCGGCTACAACAGAACACACCAGAGCTACACGTGCCAGTGCATAAGCTCTGCCTGCGCAGCGCACAAGCTAGTATATCAGCGACACACTAGTACTCCTCGTGCGCTACACGTGCCGACAAACCAATGGTACACGTGCTGACAAACCAATGGTACACGTGCCGACAAACCGGTGGTGCACGTGCTGACAAACCGGTGGTGTACGTGCTGACAAGCCAATGGTACAAGTGCCGACAAACAAATGGTACACGTGCTGACATGTCAGCGGCACACGTGCTGGCATGCCAGTGGTACACGTGCCGGCATGCCAGTGGTACACGTGCCGGCATGCCAGTGATGCACGTGCTGGCATGCCAGTGGTACACGCGCCGGCATGCCAGTGATGCACGTGCTGGCATGCCAGTGGTGCACGTGCCGGCATGCCAGTGGTACACGTGCCGGCATGCCAGTGATGCACGTGCCGGCATGCCAGTGGTACACGTGCCGGCATGCCAGTGGTACACGCGCCGGCATGCCAGTGATGCACGTGCTGGCATGCCAGTGGTGCACGTGCCGGCATGCCAGTGGTACACGTGCCGGCATGCCAGTGATGCACGTGCTGGCATGCCAGTGGTACACGTGCCGGCATGCCAGTGGTACACGTGCCGGCATGCCAGTGGTACACGTGCTGGCATGCCAGTGGTACACGTGCCGGCATGCCAGTGGTACACGTGCCGGCATGCCAGTGGTACACGTGCCGGCATGCCAGTGGTACACGTGCCGACATGCCAGCGGTACACGTGCCGACATGCTAGTGGTACACGTGCCAACATGCTAGTGGTACACGTGCCGGCATGTCAGTGGTACACGTGCCGGCATGCCAGTGGTACACGTGCCGGCATGCTAGTGGTACACGTGCCGGCATGCTAGTGGTACACGTGCCGGCATGCCAGTGGTACACGTGCCGGCATGCCAGTGGTACACGTGCCGGCATGCCAGTGGTACACGTGCCGGCTGATTCTCGCTAGGCGTCTGGAAGGAGCCGGCTGAAGCACATCCGGCCGCAGATCTCGTCTGCGCTCATCCATGATTCAGTAGCAGAGTCCGAAGCTGCATATCTCTCTATTCAATGCAGCCATTCTCCAGTCATGCGATGCAACGCAGCCTGTTCAATGAGCTCATTTCCGGCACGGTGGCCGCCTTCTGGCTTCGTGAGTCATCGGGGTGGACACCGGTGTTGAAATCATGATGATAGGCATGTTCTGGCCTGTGTGATCCATTGCTGACCACAGTACCGGCGGTCGGCAGACGGAGGCTGGGAAATATCCTTGCGTTCGACCAATCTACATTTGCATCTGTGTATTTCCATGTTACGCAATTGGCGTCCAGCTGCAGAATGTCCAGCTGTCGAGGATGAGAGGGTATTTGTCAATGTTTTGGCTTTAAGCTTCCCAGAAGTCTCCTGATGTGTTCCGTATGGCTGTGTTCCTGGCGTGTTCCTGATGTGTTCCTGACGTGTTCCTGACGTGTTCCTGACGTGTTCCTGATGTGTTCCTGTATGGTTAGAGGAAAACCTTAAAAGTTATATGTCAATACCCTATGTCCGGTTCCCAATATATCCTGTCTCCTGTCCCCTGTCCCCTGTCCTGTGTCCCGTGTCCAGTGCCCAGTGCCCAGTGCTTCGTGCCCAGTGTCTAACATTCCATGTATCGTGTCCAGTGTCCAATGTCCCGTGACCAATAGCCTGTGTCCTCTGTCCACAGTATCCCAAGTCATGTCACCTTGTCCAGTGCCCAGTATCTCCGTGTCCGTGACCAAACCTGTGTCCGTGCCCAGTGTCCCGTGTCCTGTGTCCTCTGTCCAGTCCCATGTCGCCCAGTGCAGATTCGTGCCCCGTGTCCAACAGTCCGTGTCCTCTGTCCAGTGCCCATATCTCGTGTCCCGTGACCAATAGCCTGTGTCCTCTGTCCAGTGTTTTTTTTTTTTTTTTTTTTAAAAATTTTTTTTCTTTTTTCCTGTGTTCATTTTTTTGTGTCCCGAGACCAATAGCCTGCATCATCTGTCCAGTGCCCAGTATCTCGTGTCCCGTGACCAATAGCCTGTGTCCTCTGTCCAGTGCTCAGTATCTCGTGTCCCGTGACCAATAGCCTGTGTCCTCTGTCCAGTGCCCAGTATCTCGTGTCCCGTGACCAATAGCCTGTGTCCTCTGTCCAGTGCTCAGTATCTCGTGTCCCGTGTCCAATAGTCTGTGTCCTCTGTCCAGTGCTCAGTATGTCGTGTCCCGTGACCAATAGTCTGTGTCCTCTGTCCAGTGCTCAGTATCTCGTATCACGTGACCAATAGCCTGCATCATCTGTCCAGTGCCCAGTATCTCGTGTCCCGTGACCAATAGCCTGTGTCCTCTGTCCAGTGCCCAGTATCTCGTGTCACGTGACCAATAGCCTGCATCATCTGTCCAGTGCCCAGTATCTCGTGTCACGTGTCCAATAGTCTGTGTCCTGTGCTCAGTGTGCAATACCAAGTGTTCAATGTCCCGTCCTCATGTGCTGTGCCGAATGTCCAGTATCCAATGCTCTGTGTCCAGTGTCCAGTGTTCTGTGTCCAGTGTCCAGTGCTCTGTGTCCAGTGTCCAGTGTTCGGTGTCCAGTGTCCAGTGGTCATAAAAGTCATAAAGTCATAAAGTATTAAGGCTTAATAAGAGCCACAGGGGCCCATCTGGGTTAAGCCTATCTAGAAAAGGTACTAGAAATGTACATACTCTCACCCCAATCAATCCCTTATCCCAAGTTCCCAGGAAGCTATATACCCCAGCCTATCTAGCACCACTCACTTGCTACCGCATAACACCCTCAACAATCACAAGCTCCTCCCATCATACCCATCGTGCCACCATAGACAATCTCATCAGCATCACATCCCGAAGGAAGGTGCCGAATCCACTGCTAGGCACACCCCACACAAATTCATAAAGCGTTCAGACTTAATAAGAGACTCACTTGCTATTGCATAATACACTCAACAATTACAAACTCCTCCCATCATACGCATTGTGCTACCATAGACAATCTCATCAGTATCACATCCCGAAGGAAGGTGCTGAATCCACTGCTAGGTACACCCTATATAAAGTTATAAAGCGTTTAGACTTAATAAGAGACTCACTTGCTATTGCATAACACACTCAACAATTACAAACTCCTCCCAAATCCCATCTCCTCTCTGTCGATCAACCCTCCCTGGAATACAGAAAAACAAGCCCCCTATTCTTATAATGATTGTCTATGCCGTTTTTAAAGATGTTCAGTGTGTTGCTACTGACAATGGTTCCTGGCTTTGTCCAGTGTCCAGTGTTCTGTGTCCAGTGTCCAGTGTTCTGTGTCCAGTGTTCAGTGTTCTGTGTCCAGTGTCCAGTGTTCTGTGTCCTGCGTTCAGTGTCGAATATCCTGTGTTCAGTGTCCAATGCCTCGTGTCCAATGCCCACAGTTCCGTGTACGGTGTCAGATGTCCTGTTTCCAGCGCCAGATGTCACGACGTCAATTTTCTTCAGCTCAATGTCAATGTCCAACATTCTGTAGAGCGACGTGATTAAGTCAGCTTTATTATCTGCAATGCTGTGTATCACGGGTTTTCCTTCGCGATCTTCTCGAACATTACTCAGAGCACTTTTTGCGATAGCATCGACCAGGCCGTTAGAGTATTACTTCGGCTCATCATTTAATCAATACCTTTGCAACAGTTGGCTTCCCAAGTTGACCTTTTTGGCAGACCGACGTTGTTCCGAGAATGGAGCTTCACTTCGTTCACTTTCACATGGTCACATAGCGCCATCTCACTACTCTGAAATCGCAATATCCGACACGAATAGACCTGCGCCGTATCATCGAAGCTGCAGAACCGAATACCCGCACGGGACAGACCTGTATTTTTGGGTTCAATATGAGCCACACAACCGGTGCAACCGCCACCCGGGACAGTCGCCACCTGGGACAGCCGTCACCCGGGACAGCCGCCACCCGGGATAGTCCCACCTGGGACAGTCGCCACCTGGGACAGTCGCCACCTGGGACAGCCGCCACCTAGGACAGTCACCACCTGGGACAGCCGCCACCTGGGACAGCCGCCACCCGGGACAGCCGCCACCCGGGATAGTCCCACCTGGGACAGTCGCCACCTGGGACAGTCGCCACCTGGGACAGCCGCCACCTGCGACAGCCGCCACCTGGGACAGCCACCACCTGGGACAGCCGTCACCTGGGACAGCCACCACCTGAGACAGGGGCGCCACCCGGGACAGCCGCCACCCGAGATAGTCCCACCTGGGACAGTCGCCACCTGGGACAGCCACCACCTGGGACAGCCGTCACCTGGGACAGCCACCACCTGAGACAGGGGCGCCACCCGGGACAGCCGCCACCCGAGATAGTCCCACCTGGGACAGTCGCCACCTGCGACAGCCGCCACCTGGGACAGCCGTCACCTGGGACAGCCGCCACCTGGGACAGCCGTCACCTGGGACAGTCGCCACCTGGGACAGTCGCCACCTGGGACAGCCACCACTTGGGACAGCCGCCACCTGGGACAGCCGCCACCTGGGACAGTCGCCACCTGGGACAGTCGCCACCCGGGACAGCCGCCACCTGCGACAGCCGCCACCTGGGACAGCCGCCACCTGGGACAGCCGTCACCTGGGACAGCCACCACCTGAGACAGGGACGCCACCTGGGACAGCCGCCATCTGGGACAACCTCCACCTGAGACAGGGACGCCACCTGGGACAGCTGTCACCTGGGACAGCCACCACCTGGGACAGCCACCACCTGGGACAGCCGCCACCTGGGACAGCCGCCACCTGTGACAGCCGCCACCTGGGACAGCTACCACCTGGGGCAGCCACCACCTGGGACAGCCACCACCTGGGACAGGGGCGCCACCTGGGACAGGCGCCACCTGGGACAGCCGTCACCTGGGACAGCCGCCACCTGGGCCAGCCACCACCTGGGACAGCCGTCACCTGGGACAGCCACCACCTGAGACAGGGACGCCACCTGGGACAGCCGCCACCTGGGACAGCCGCCATCTGGGACAACCGCCACCTGGGCTAGCCACCACCTGGGACAGCTGTCACCTGGGACAGCCACCACCCGGGACAGCCAGCACCTGGGACAGCTACCACCTGGGACAGGGGCGCCACCTGGGACAGGGGCGCCACCTGGGACAGTCGCCACCTGGACAGCCGTCACCCGGGACAGCCGCCACCTTGGGCAGCCGCCACCTGGGACAGCCGCCACCTGGGACAGGGGCGTAGCCTTCGATGGTCGAGCAACGCGTAATGCAAGCCGACGCCGTCGACGGCGACTCTATGGGCGCGTGGGTCGGCTCCAATCGAGCGCCATTGGCAGCAGCTGCCACTCATCATGCGACCATTGACCGATGGGGACGTGAAGCGGCCGGCTGGGCCGAAGATAGCCACATCAGGCCCCACCGACTCCAGTGAGCGATCGATGGGCCGACCGGGCCGAAGATAGCCATATCAGGGCCGATCGCTTGCCACATCGCGCTCAGAACATGACCCAGCCATGAACACATCACAACACAGCTCTCAACACATCACAACACAGCTCTCAACACATCACAACACAGCTCTCAACACATCACAACACAGCTCTCAACACATCACAACACAGCCCTCAACACATCACAACATAGCCCTCAACACATCACAACACAGCTCTCAACACATCACAACACAGCTCTCAACACATCACAACACAGCCCTCAACACATCACAACACAGCTCTCAACACATCACAACACATCACAACACAGCCCTCAACACATCACAACACAGCTCTCAACACATCACAACACAGCTCTCAACACATCACAACACAGCCCTCAACACATCACAACACAGCCCTCAACACATCACAACACAGCCCTCAACACATCACAACACAGCCCTCAACACATCACAACACAGCCCTCAACACATCACAACACAGCTCTCAACACATCACAACACAGCCCTCAACACATCACAACACAGCCCTCAACACATCACAACACAGCCCTCAACACATCACAACACAGCCCTCAACACATCACAACACAGCCCTCAACACATCACAACACAGCTCTCAACACATCACAACACAGCTCTCAACACATCACAACACAGCCATCAACACATCACAACACAGCCCTCAACACATCACAACACAGCCCTCAACACATCACAACACAGCCCTCAACACATCACAACACAGCCCTCAACACATCACAACACAGCCCTCAACACATCACAACACAGCCCTCAACACATCACAACACAGCCCTCAACACATCACAACACAGCCCTCAACACATCACAACACAGCCCTCAACACATCACAACACAGCCCTCAACACATCACAACACAGCTCTCAACACATCACAACACAGCTCTCAACACATCACAACACAGCCCTCAACACATCACAACACAGCCCTCAACACATCACAACACTGCTCTCAACACATCACAACACAGCTCTCAACACATCACAACACAGCCCTCAACACATCACAACACAGCTCTCAACACATCACAACACAGCTCTCAACACATCACAGGGCAGCTCCCAGCGCACCACAACGCAGCTTTCAACTCCTCACAACGCAGCTCTGAGCATCTCACAACACAGCTCTCAACACATCACAACACAGCTCTCAACACATCACAACACAGCTCTCAACACATCACAACACAGCTCTCAACACATCACAACACAGCTCTCAACACATCACAGGGCAGCTCCCAGCGCACCACAACGCAGCTTTCAACTCCTCACAACGCAGCTCTGAGCATCTCACAACACAGCTCTCAACACATCACAACACAGCTCTCAACACATCACAACACAGCTCTCAACACATCACAACACAGCTCTCAACACATCACAACACAGCTCTCAACACATCACAGGGCAGCTCCCAGCGCACCACAACACAGCTCTCAACACATCACAGCACAGCTCTCAACACATCACAACACAGCTCTCAACACATCACAACACAGCTCTCAACACATCACAACACAGCTCTCAACACATCACAACACAGCTCTCAACACATCACAACACAGCTCTCAACACATCACAACACAGCTCTCAACACATCACAGGGCAGCTCCCAGCGCACCACAACGCAGCTTTCAACTCCTCACAACGCAGCTCTGAGCATCTCACAACACAGCTCTCAACACATCACAACACAGCTCTCAACACATCACAACACAGCTCTCAACACATCACAACACAGCTCTCAACACATCACAGGGCAGCTCCCAGCGCACCACAACGCAGCTTTCAACTCCTCACAACGCAGCTCTGAGCATCTCACAACACAGCTCTCAACACATCACAACACAGCTCTCAACACATCACAGGGCAGCTCCCAGCGCACCACAACGCAGCTTTCAACTCCTCACAACGCAGCTCTGAGCATCTCACAACACAGCTCTCAACACATCACAACACAGCCCTCAACACATCACAGGGCAGCTCCCAGCGCACCACAACGCAGCTCCCAGCGCACCACAACGCAGCTTTCAACTCCTCACAACGCAGCTCTGAGCATCTCACAACACAGCTCTCAACACATCACAACACAGCCCTCAACACATCACAACACAGCTCTCAACACATCACAACACAGCCCTCAACACATCACAACACAGCTCTCAACACATCACAACACAGCCCTCAACACATCACAACACAGCCCTCAACACATCACAACACAGCCCTCAACACATCACAACACAGCCCTCAACACATCACAACACAGCTCTCAACACATCACAACACAGCCCTCAACACATCACAACACAGCCCTCAACACATCAAACACAGCTTCAACACATCACAACACAGCTCTCAACACATCACAACACAGCTCTCAACACATCACAACACAGCTCTCAACACATCAAACAAGCCCTCAACAATCACAACACAGCTCTCAACACATCACAACACAGCTCTCAACACATCACAACACAGCTCTCAACAATCACAACACAGCCCTCAACAATCACAACACAGCTCTCAACACATCACAACACAGCTCTCAACACATCACAACACAGCCCTCAACACATCACAACACAGCTCTCAACACATCACAACACAGCTCTCAACACATCACAACACAGCTCTCAACACATCACAACACAGCTCTCAACACATCACAGGGCAGCTCCCAGCGCACCACAACGCAGCTTTCAACTCCTCACAACGCAGCTCTGAGCATCTCACAACACAGCCCTCAACACATCACAACACAGCTCTCAACACATCACAACACAGCCCTCAACACATCACAACACAGCCCTCAACACATCAAACACAGCCCTCAACACATCACAACACAGCCCTCAACACATCACAACACAGCCCTCAACACATCACAACACAGCCCTCAACACATCACAACACAGCTCTCAACACATCACAACACAGCCCTCAACACATCACAACACAGCCCTCAACACATCACAACACAGCTCTCAACACATCACAACACAGCTCTCAACACATCACAACACAGCCCTCAACACATCACAGGGCAGCTCCCAGCGCACCACAACGCAGCTTTCAACTCATCACAAGGCAGCTCTGAGCATCTCACAACACAGCTCTCAGCAAATGCCGCGGTGGCTTTGAATACATCACAGCGCAGCTCTAAGTAAATTACGACACAGTCTGAAGTATGTTACGATGTAGTTCTGAACATATTTCAACAAGAGCAAGATTGCAATGGCCTGTAGACACGTTATACTGTGGGCAGCAGCGGCTCGCGGGTAGCCAAACCCTCCAGCAGGGTGTTCAGACGTCAACGTCATGATATGACTTCAGAGTCTCACGGTCAAGTCGGATATCAGAGTCTGATGGCCCAATCTGACATCTGAGCCCAACTGGCCGGTCTGACGTCAGAGTTTGACGGCCCGGCTGACGGTCTGACGTCAGAGTCTGACAGCTCGGCTGGCAGTTTAACATCAGAGTCTAACGATCCGGCTGACAGTCTGACGTCAGAGTCTGACGGTCCGGCTGACAGTCTGACGTCAGAGTCTGACGGCCCGGTGTGGCAGCTCAGCCGTCAGAGATGGTCTCATTACCCGACATCAGTCTGACCGTCAGGCTGACAGTCTGACGGCCCAGTGTGACAGCTCAGCCGTCAGAGATCGTCTCGTTACGGCCGGGCGGGGTCCGGGTGCTGAAGAGGCGGCCGCCCCGGCCGGCGGTACCCGACAGCTCAGTCGGAGCATTGTCATGTCGCACAGCGGCCGGCGGTACCCGACAGCTCAGTCGGAGCATTGTCATGTCGCACAGCGGCCGGCGGTACCCGACAGCTCAGTCGGAGCATTGTCATGTCGCACAGCGGCCGACGGTACCCGACAGTTCAGTCGGAGCATTGTCATGTCGCACAGCGGCCGGCGGTACCCGACAGCTCAGTCGGAGCCATTGTCATGTCGCACAGCGGCCGACGGTACCCGACAGCTCAGTCGGAGCCATTGTCATGTCGCACAGCGGCCGGCGGTACCCGACAGCTCAGTCGGAGCATTGTCATGTCGCACAGCGGCCGGCGGTACCCGACAGCTCAGTCGGAGCATTGTCAGCGAAGCGGCCGACGGTACCCGACAGCTCAGTCGGAGCCATTGTCATGTCGCACAGCGGCCGGCGGTACCCGACAGCTCAGTCGGAGCCATTGTCATGTCGCACAGCGACCGACGGTACCCGACAGCTCAGTCGGAGCCATTGTCATGTCGCACAGCGGCCGACGCTCGCCACCAGCCGCGGCCGGTTTTGTGAATTCCAACGACGCCTTATCTCAATCAGATGAGTGTGTTGCGCAGTTCCCTGGGCACATGATTATTCAGCTGGTGACCGTGTCACCATCAGCTGACCATGACAATGGCACCACTGGATAAAATAAAACATTAATTGAAGTGCTTTAAAGCACTCGTACTGACAAACTACGTGCCTTCGGCGGTGGAAGCTTCCATAACCGTCACTAAAACAGCTTTGACTTATTGATTCAACATATCTGCACATTAATTGTGTTCCAATTATGTATGACAAGTAAACTTGTATCAAACATAACTCGACTTCATTGTACATGCGAACAAGGGCGGATCCAGGAAATTTTATGTATGTCACTCATTTGGAGGGACGTCATTGTGAAAAACCATGGAGAGGTGCCTTTCAACTGGAAATTCGTTGACCGGGGGAGGGAGGAAGGGGGCTTGTGCACTACTCGAGTATACTGAAGCTAAATTTTTTCTCAAAGTGTACACGAGCCATCCCGGGAGAAAGGCTCTGACGGAAATTTGCTTCAGGCGATGCATTCGAAACTAAAGTAACTAGACGGCGAATTATCTAATGTTTCCTATATTGCATAATGTTCCTCGTATTTGGATGCTCCAGTTATTGAGTTATTTCATGGAAAATGATCTCATATGCCATCGGCGACCTTCCAAGTTCTAACAGTCGACCGTTTGTTGATGGGTCACCGGATCTGATGCTATTGATTACCGGTTGACGAATAGGCAGCTTGGTACCCTCTGGAGAATGGGGAGCTAAGTACCTTCTGGAGAATGGGCAGCTTAGTACCAACTGGAGAATGGGTATCTTAGTACCTACCCTCTGGATAATGGGCAGCTCAGTACCCTGTGAATAAAACACGACACGGTAAAGCGAGCATTTGTTAGCAAAATAGTCTAGCCTGTGTCGCACTCCGGTACATGCAACGTGTATATGGAAATAATGTATCCGACTGCCGTAGTCTTTGTTCATCTCCGCTCATCTCTGCCGCTGTATCTATCCGACTTCCGTACATCTCCGCTCATCTCTGTCGCTGTATCTATCCGACTTCCGTACATCTCCGCTCATCTCTGTCGCTGTATCTATCCGACTTCCGTACATCTCCGCTCATCTCTGCCGCTGTATCTACCCGACTTCCGTACATTTCCGCTCATCTCTGTCGCTGTATCTATCCGACTTCCGTACATCTCCGCTCATCTCTGCCGCTGTATCTATCCGACTTCCATAGTTTCCGTACATCTCCACTCATCTCTGCTGCTCTATCTACCCGACTGCCGTAGTCTCTGTTCATCTCCACTCATCTCTGCCCCTGTATCTACCCGACCGCTGTATTATCCGTTCATTTCCGCTCATCTCTGCCGCTGTGTCGTCCTCCACTACCACATCTGTGGCGCCATCCCTGACCGCGCGGTCTTGTGCTCCCGCTCTGGTGTCTGGTGACAGTCCGCCGTCGACCGCAACTGACAGCGGAAGCGGTGGCATGCGCCTTAATCTCCCCTGGCCATAATCTCCCCCTCCCCTGCGGCGGTGTGCCATCGACCGCAGTCGACAGCGGAAGCGGTGGCACGCGCTGCACCCTGGCCATAACCTCCCCCCTGCGACGGTGTGCCCCAGTTCCGCTGCGGTAGCTGAAGCGGTGGCACGCGCTGCACCCTGGCCATAACCTCCCCCCTGCGACGGTGTGCCCCAGTTCCGCTGCGGTAGCTGAAGCGGTGGCACGCGCTGCACCCTGGCCATAACCTCCCCCCTGCGACGGTGTGCCCCAGTTCCGCTGCGGTAGCTGAAGCGGTGGCACGCGCTGCACCCTGGCCATAACCTCCCCCTGCGACGGTGTGCCCCAGTTCCGCTGCGGTAGCTGAAGCGGTGGCACGCGCTGCATCCTGGCCATAACCTCCCCTGCGACGGTGTGCCCCAGTTCCGCTGCGGTAGCTGAAGCGGTGGCACGCGCTGCACCCTGGCCATAACCTCCCCCTGCGACGGTGTGCCCCAGTTCCGCTGCGGTAGCTGAAGCGGTGGCACGCGCTGCACCCTGGCCATAACCTCCCCCCTGCGACGGTGTGCCCCAGTTCCGCTGCGGTAGCTGAAGCGTCTCGCGGCTGACGCGCTGTGCTTCCGCTGGAGAGGACCGGCACGACTGTCGGAGGTCCGCTGGAGAGGACCGGCACGACTGTCGGAGGTCCGCTGGAGAGGACCGGCACGACTGTCGGAGGTCCGCTGGAGAGACCGGCACGACTGGCGACGACTGTCGGAGGTACGCTGGAGGACTGGTGATGACTGTCGGAGGTCCGCTGGAGGACTGGTGATGACTGTCGGAGGTCCGCTGAAGAGGACCGGCACGACTGTCGGAGGTCAGCTGGAGGACTGGTGATGACTGTCGGAGGTCCGCTGGAGAGACCGGCACGACTGTCGGAGGTCCGCTGGAGAGGACCGGCACGACTGTCGGAGGTCCGCTGGAGAGGACCGGCACGACTGTCGGAGGTCCGCTGGAGGACTGGTGATGACTGTCGGAGGTCCGCTGGAGAGGACCGGCACGACTGTCGGAGGTCAGCTGGAGAGACCGGCACGACTGTCGGAGGTCCGCTGGAGAGACCGGCACGACTGGCGACGACTGTCGGAGGTCCGCTGGAGAGGACCGGCACGACTGTCGGAGGTCAGCTGGAGAGACCGGCACGACTGGCGACGACTGTCGGAGGTTCGCTGGAGAGGACTGGTGATGACTGTCGGAGGTCCGCTGGAGAGGACCGGCACGACTGTCGGAGGTCAGCTGGAGAGGACTGGTGATGACTGTCGGAGGTCCGCTGGAGGACTGGCGACGACTGTCGGAGGTCCGCTGGAGAGGACTGGTGATGACTGTCGGCGGTCCGCTGGAGAGGACTGGTGATGACTGTCGGAGGTCCGCTGGAGGACTGGTGATGACTGTCGGAGGTCCGCTGGAGGACTGGTGATGACTGTCGGAGGTCCGCTGGAGAGGACCGGCACGACTGTCGGAGGTCCGCTGGAGAGACCGGCACGACTGGCGACGACTGTCGGAGGTCCGCTGGAGAGGACCGGCACGACTGTCGGAGGTCAGCTGGAGAGACCGGCACGACTGGCGACGACTGTCGGAGGTTCGCTGGAGGACTGGTGATGACTGTCGGAGGTCCGCTGGAGAGGACTGGTGATGACTGTCGGAGGTCCGCTGAAGAGGACCGGCACGACTGTCGGAGGTCAGCTGGAGAGACCGGCACGACTGGCGACGACTGTCGGAGGTTCGCTGGAGGACTGGTGATGACTGTCGGAGGTCCGCTGAAGAGGACCGGCACGACTGTCGGAGGTCAGCTGGAGAGACCGGCACGACTGGCGACTACTGTCGGAGGTTCGCTGGAGAGGACTGGTGATGACTGTCGGAGGTCCGCTGGAGAGGACCGGTGATGACTGTCGGAGGTCCGCTGGAGAGGACTGGTGATGACTGTCGGCGGTCCGCTGGAGGATTGGTGATGACTGTCGGCGGTCCGCTGGAGGACTGGTGATGACTGTCGGAGGTCCGCTGGAGAGGACTGGTGATGACTGTCGGCGGTCCGCTGGAGGACTGGTGATGACTGTCGGAGGTCCGCTGGAGAGGACTGGTGATGACTGTCGGAGGTCCGCTGGAGAGGACTGGTGATGACTGTCGGCGGTCCGCTGGAGAGGACTGGTGATGACTGTCGGAGGTCCGCTGGAGGACTGGTGATGACTGTCGGAGGTCCGCTGGAGGACTGGTGATGACTGTCGGAGGTCCGCTCGAGAGGACTGGTGATGACTGTCGGAGGTCCGCTGGAGGACTGGTGATGACTGTCGGCGGTCCGCTGGAGAGGACTGGTGATGACTGTCGGAGGTCCGCTGGAGAGGACTGGTGATGACTGTCGGCGGTCCGCTGGAGGACTGGTGATGACTGTCGGAGGTCTGCTGGAGAGGACTGGTGATGACTGTCGGAGGTCCGCTGGAGAGGACTGGTGATGACTGTCGGCGGTCCGCTGGAGAGGACTGGTGATGACTGTCGGAGGTCCGCTGGAGAGGACTGGTGATGACTGTCGGCGGTCCGCTGGAGGACTGGTGATGACTGTCGGAGGTCCGCTGGAGGACTGGTGATGACTGTCGGAGGTCCGCTGGAGGACTGGTGATGACTGTCGGAGGTCCGCTGGAGGACTGGTGATGACTGTCGGAGGTCCGCTGGAGAGGACTGGTGATGACTGTCGGAGGTCCGCTGGAGGACTGGTGATGACTGTCGGAGGTCCGTTGGAGAGGACCGGCACAACTGGTGATGACTGTCGGAGGTCCGCTGGAGAAGACTGGTGATGACTGTCGGAGGTCCGCTGGAGAGGACTGGTGATGACTGTCGGAGGTCCGCTGGAGGACTGGTGATGACTGTCGGCGGTCCGCTGGAGAGGACCGGCACGACTGGTGGCGGCGACTGCTGGAGATCCACTGGAGAGGACCTCTGCCGTCACGCCATGGTCACATCACAGTCCCACCACGGTTCCATCACAATCCAACTACGAGCCCACCACAGTCCCACGGCAGTCCCACCACCTTTGTCGCTGACAGCACTTCTATCAGACACTCGGAAATTTGGACGCCATATGCATTATCCAATGCATCGATAGCGTTGATGTATTCCGAACTCAGGGAAGAGTGTGGCGAGTTGATGCATTTTCGGCACGAGACAGCACAGCGCCCGCGATATTTGCCTAATGCCTATGCCAGTCGTATCACTGGAGAGCCTATTGTATTGGCTAGACGATGGATGGCTTACGTATTGTCTATCTCTGGTGGTGAACCGTTCACAAGACAATTTATGGAGCGAAGTCCATTGTACTGACACCACCAAGAAGTCGGGATGGTTGAATTAAGGCATGGGGTTTCGTTACTCACGCCTCACTCAATGAAGCCTGCAAACAGATGTGGCCATTTCATTAAAAGTGACCAGTTTTTAGGACTGGATATTGCATATTATGAAATGAAATGAATGGAGTGCAAAAGAACCACGAACAAAAAGGGCTGCAAACTAGAGCAAAATGGATCTATAAGAGGACTTTATGCGAAAGTGGTAATTAGGCATATAATGTATCAATGAATATTAAACGGCTCCAACACACTGTGCTTCGCTTTGTACCACATATCCCCGCTGATTTTTGACGGTGATGGGTGGAGCTGAACGGATGATGGGGTTTACATCACTTATCCCCGCTGGTTTTTGGCGGCGATGGGTGGAGCTGAATGGAGAATTTGGTTTGCACCACTTAACCTCGCTGATTGTTGGCGGCGATGGGTGGAGCTGAAGGAATGCATGTATGGAGCAATATGGGTCACATACTTATTCCCGGCCGGAATGTAAGGAACTGCAATTTGTCAATTTCCAAACACGTGCGACCATGTACAAAAACGCAGGTAGGAGAAAATAGAGGAAGTTGGGGAAAAGAGGAGATACAGACACAAATGCAGAGAGAAAGGGGAGAGAGAGAAGGGTGGAAGGGGAGGAAAATCGGAGAAGGAATAAAATAGAGAGGGAAAGAGGGTGAGGAATAAGGAATGTGAAGTTCAATTGAATGAAAGGAAACGAGCGAATAAAATCGTACTAATCCCACCTCCCCATTAAAAAGTGCTCCTCCCTGTGGGTTATTTCTGCTGACTTATCTGAAACCAATGCGTTGCCTACCTTTTCTGTTAGGGATCTATTGGCCTCTCTGTGGGAGGGGGCTTCAACCTCCTACCTTCGTTTGCACCGCGACTCCCTCCATCACAAAATGTATGGTATCCAGGAGCAGCTCAGGAGCACCCCTCAAGCTTTTTGCAAGAGACGTACCTTCGACCTCGACCTGAATGCTGTGTTCCTGGAAATAAGTACCCTTCCCGGATCAAAATCCCTGGATCCGCCCCTGTGACCGACCCAACTGTTACACCGTAGCCAGGCGCGCACCCAGCTGAGGGTCAGGGGCGCACCCAGCTGAGGGTCAGGCGCGCACCCAGCTGAGGGTCAGGGGCCATGGCCCCTCCCGAAATGGTCAGGTTGAGCATTCAGTCAACGGGGTCCAAGGATTTGCTGATGCAAAAATCATGGCCTGGACCCTCTTGGCATACTTGTTTGGGTGCGCCACCGACTACAGATATGTATTTCTGACAATCCCGGACACTCGCAACGTGCGCGACGTAAGACGCGGTGTGATGCACGTCTTGTAACGTGCGCGACGTAAGGCGCGGTGTGCTACACGACTTGTAACGTGCGCGACGTAAGGCGCGGTGTGCTACACGACTTGTAACGTGCGCGACGTAAGGCGCGGTGTGCTACACGTCTTGTAACGTGCGCGACGTAAGGCGCGGTGTGCTACACGACTTGTAACGTGCGCGACGTAAGGCGCGGTGTGCCACACGTCTTGTAACGTGCGCGACGTAAGGCGCGGTGTGCCACACGACTTGTAACGTGCGCGACGTAAGGCGCGGTGTGCTACACGTCTTGCCACTTGACTACGATGTCATTATGCTCCAATTACAGCATAACGTGGATTGACATTCTCAAATTCAGTCCAGTCCGTATACACACCCCTACCGGATATATTTATCCGTTATGCATTCCGTTTTCAAAAATGTAAAATAGTTGGTACCTGTAAACCTGATTGCTTGCAATAATAAATAGCATGCAGACCATCAACATCATACATTATTTTAACTAACAAGACAAATAAAAATATTACCATTTGGTGTAAAATGTGAATTACAATTTTCATCCGAGGCACCACAGCATAACAATTTCACTTCAAATCTCATGTGTAAACTGGGCAGTCCTCTAACCTATGATAGCTTGGTATGTGAGCATGGACAAAGCACAAGGACTCTATGCACTATAATACAGTACAAAGTGATAAACTTACAACCATTTCATTTCAAGCATGAAAAAATATATCACCTAAAGTGAGTAGTTTGCTTCAGGTTAATGTGACATTGACATATGCTTTGCAGTGTCAATCCAAACACCAATCTAGGAAATGGCACATTCAATGAGGCACAGCCATATATTTAGGTATGCAGGTAAATAATAGGTAGGTACCACATACCTGTACATCTTACCACCAATTAATGGCAGTGAGCGTATTGTTCTTAACCAGCATAATCCCACGGCATTACTCATGGCGGTTATTGTCCTGGACTTCTTCTGCCTATCAAACTTCTATTCAGTTTCAACTTTAGGCCGTAAATACCTTGTTTAAATTCATATTACCAATGCACACACACAGTTTCAGTTTTTCTGGAGCTCCACGCATGGCCTTATGTCTGTTTGCTTTAGTCCAAACTTTTAAGAATGTTATTTCCCATGGCAACGGCAAACAGCAGCAATTTGCAAGACATTTCGTACCGATTGAAAATTATCGTAATTGTACCAACACGTGCATCTAGCGAAATGTCAGACTCCCCTCTAATAGGGAGGCCTTCATCTAAGCGTGAGGCTGCTTCGTTCGAGAACCCCCTCCCCCCCCCCACCACGGATAAAAAAACCATACCACACTGAATCGAAAGTAGTTTATAATTTCCCTAGCTGAACACAAGATCAGTTTAAAATCGGTCACGATTTACATCGCGACGTAAGATGTAGCAAACGTACCATGGTTTCATCATTCTGTGGGTGATTTTGCAAGCTCGTTCTTCCCATCCCCCACTCCATAACAACGAAATAAATAAATGGCTGTGCCTGTCCGCACCAGCTGTGAACGTGATCCGTCGGCACCACGGGCGGCGTGGTCCGTGTCCAGTGTCACTCACGAGGGCACCACGGGCGGCGTGGTCCGTGTCCAGTGTCACTCACGAGGGCACCACGGGCGGCGTGGTCCGTGTCCAGTGTCACTCACGAGGGCACCACGGGCGGCGTGGTCCGTGTCCAGTGTCACTCACGAGGGCACCACGGGCGGTGTGGTCCGTGTCCAGTGTCACTCACGAGGGCACCACGGGCGGCGTGGTCCGTGTCCAGTGTCACTCACGAGGGCACCACGGGCGGCGTGGTCCGTGTCCAGTGTCACTCACGAGGGCACCACGGGCGGCGTGGTCCGTGTCCAGTGTCACTCACGAGGGCACCACGGGCGGCGTGGTCCGTGTCCAGTGTCACTCACGAGGGCACCACGGGTGGCGTGGTCCGTGTCCAGTGTCACTCACGAGGGCACCACGGGCGGCGTGGTCCGTGTCCAGTGTCACTCACGAGGGCACCACGGGCGGCGTGGTCCGTGTCCAGTGTCACTCACGAGCCGGCCGCCCGAAGGGGCCCACAATAACCATGATTTATGCCGGGTATAATACGCCGGGCCAATGGCGGAGAAGTCGTAAATTCGCTCCTATTCACGAGAGATGGGGTACGGACGTCTCGCCGCATGCGGCAAACGGCTAGTTCAGCACTTTATGTCCGTGTTTCTTAGGGCCGGAACGAGCCTGGAACAAAAGCCTGGCGATGCCGGCGGCGAGGTACACAAAAATATCCGTCCAAGTCAGCAGAAGTCGGGACAGGCTGGTGATCACAGGCTGGTGGTCACGGACCGATGGTCATGGACTTATGGTCATGGACTAATGGTCACTGGCTGATGGTCACATACTGACGGTCACGGGCTAATGAAATCTGCGTGCCTTACCGGATATCACGGTTAAATTTCGCGACCACGATCTACCCACCATTTCGGAATGTAAAAATATCGGACTTATTTTCGATCGCTCGCTCAGCTGGGACTCGCAAGTCTCAGAAGTGACTCCGCGTTGTTTTGGAGTTTTGGGTGGTCTATCGCATCTGAGGGGGCACCTTCCACCTGCTGTCATCTCCGCGCTGGTCAATGCCCTGGTCTTCTAGCAGATCCGCTACTGTATTTCTGTGTACGGTAACGGAACAAAAAAAACATCTCGTATTAAAAAATATGAACTACCCGGTAAAAGTAATTTTCGGCCGTAAAAAGTTCGACTATATTTCTGATCTGCTGAGGAGACTGGGCTGGCTCAGTGCGGAGAACATAGCCAGATACCACACCCTGTGCCTCACGCACAAGGTGCGTCGCCATGGTGAGCCAGAATCACTGGCTCATGATCTCGCTACCGTGGCGGAGATTTGTGACCGGACCACTCGTCAGGACCATCACCTGCATGTCCCCCGGTCTCGCACTGAGATGGGAAGAGACGATTTAGCTCCAGAGCACCACTTATGTTCAACTGGTTGCCACCCGAGCTGATGCGGCTTCCAGTGTCGATCTTCGGTCCTCACCTTCAGCGGCGCCTGTCTAACGTGCCATCCGTGCCGGACTGATTTGCTGCTCGCCCTGCTGTGTTTTATTATTATGTTTACTTATTTTATATTATGACATGTATGACTATCGGTTGAACTGTTCTGTGATTTGGCCTTTTCTGCTTTGCTGTTTAATTTTATTAACGCGAGGTTGTAATAGCCACAAGTCCATTGTGGATTTCCTCAATACAATTATGTGTGTGTGTGTGTGTGTGTGTGTGTGTGTGTGTGTGTGTGCGTGCGTGCGTGCGTGCGTGCGTGCGTGCGTGCGTGCGTGCGTGCGTGCGTGCGTGCGTGCGTGCGTGCGTGCGTGCGTGTACGCGTGCGCGTGCGCGTGTGCGTGTGTGTGTGTGTCACGGGCTGATGCCAACGAACCGATGATCACGGGCTGATGGTCACGGGCCGATGGTCACGACCTGATAGTCACGACCTGACGGTCACGGGCTGATGGTCACGACCCGATGGTCACGACCTGATGGTCACGAACTGACCGTCACGACCTGATGGTCACGACCTGTTGGTCACGGACTGATGGTCACGGACTGATGGTCACGGACTGATGGTCACGGACTGATGGTCACGGACTGATGGTCACGGACTGATGGTCACGTACTGATGGTCACGGACTGATGGTCACGACCTGTTGGTCACGGACTGATGGTCACGACTTGACGGCCACGGACTGATGGTCACGGACTGATGGTTACGGACTGATGGTCACGACTTGTTGGTCACGGACTGATGGTCACGGACTGATGGTCACGACTTGACGGCCACGGACTGATGGTCACGGACTGATGGTTACGGACTGATGGTCACGGACTGATGGTCACGGACTGATGGTCACGACTTGACGGTCACGACCTGACGGTCACGGACTAATGGTCACTGGCTGATGGTCACATACTGACGGTCACGGGCTGATGATAACGAATCGATGGTCACGGACCAATGGCCACGGGCTGATAGTCACGAACTGACGGTCACGGGCTGGTGATCACGGGCTGATGGTCATAGACTCTGGTCACGGGCTAATTGTTTCCACCAATATATACAATTTCGGGTAGAACTTTTGCGTGATCTTGTGGTTTCTATGTGATGCTTCTCCACGCATCTCCATGACACTAATACTCAAGTTATCACAGCACATCCACTCTTATGTGGTGCTCAAACACCACCTGCTAACACCAAAATTCTACCCACGTCCCCACCCCAATCTTGTCTTACCTAAGTAAACGAGAGGGCATGTCTCAATGTAGCAGGTAAGATGTGATGACAAATGTATTCTCATGAACTGGGTACCCAGTCCATGCTATCCATTGTGCAATCTGAGCCGCCAAAAGGGCACGGCAAGCCGTCCAAGGGGAATTCCAAAGCTTCTGGGGGGAGGGGGGGTACTTTGAGCTGGATTGAAGGATACTTAGCCTGCTAAGGGAGCATCTAAGTTGATCTGTAATCACTTCGACTTGCGCGAGAGGCACTGTAAAGCCAGCAAGAGGTAGATTCAGCACTGACAGCATTCCACTGTGCTTAAGGGCACTTCCAGCTGCGATAGGCATCCCTGATATTCCCAAGTTCTTCTCTAGCCGTCCAGTGGGCAACCTGAGCTGTCAGAGGGGCCAAGTAAACTATCAAGGGACCATTCGAAGGCTTCAGAAGGGCGAGCTGGATTGAGGGTAACTTACCCTGCTAAGGTGGTATCTAAGTCATCTGAGGGTACTTTGGACAGTAACAGGATGATTCCACATTGTTGAAAGACACTTTGATCTATAAGGGGAATCTCCAATATTTTCCGCCATAATAAGCCCGCCACATCCGCCCAGGGGCAACCTGAAATGTAAGAAGCTGCGATGAAAGGGCAAATTTCATTGAATGAAACTGCAATGAGCTGTGAAAGGGGCATTCGAAAGCTTTGCGAAGAGCATTATCACTTCTCAGTTTAGTGCATCAATACCTGTCAGATGGGCAGATTAACTCGCAACAAGTGCATCTAAGGCTGCGTGAGGGTGGGTGAGCTAGGCTTGATTTTGCTCTTGGTCAAGTGCACCTCGTCTTGCTACTGGGGTCTTGGAACTTGGCCTTAGAAAAGTTCGAATTTTCTTCGGTGTCCAACAGCGAAATAAAATCGTGGGGAATGGGGGCACGTCGGATGGACTGGGGGCACTTGAACCCCTGTTTTTTTCATGAAAAATACCCTGCCTTTTAGAGACCGGCATTGGCCGTGGATATTCAAAACACGAACGAGGAGACTGCAGCATCGTGACATCGTGACAAAGCGTGACATCGTGACTCCACCTCCACCTCTCACTGGCAAGTCACACATTTATCATTGATATTCAGTTCTACTACAAGGCTGCCCCGTGTTCCCTTCAATACCTGTCAATTGCACGGAAGTGGATGTCCTCATGGCGCTTAGAAGAACGTCGCCACTAAATGACGGGCATCTGACGGATTTTACGGCCATGATTATGATTATGCGTTCCGGGGCATGCATAATCAATTCCGCATCCTCGGAGCTTTCCAACCGGCAGTCATTACAAACGGACGCGGCGAGCTGATGCATATAGAGCTGGCAACGGTACCACTGACGCTCTGCCGACGCCTCCTCAATGGTACCACTGACGCTCTGCCGACGCCTCCTCAATGGTACCACTGATGCTCTGCCGACGTCCTCCTCAATGGTACCACTGACGCTCTGCCGACGCCTCCTCAATGGTACCACTGACGCTCTGCCGACGCCTCCTCAATGGTACCACTGATGCTCTGCCGACGTCTCCTCAATGGTACCACTGATGCTCTGCCGACGCCTCCTCAGTGGTACGGCTGATGCTCTGCCGACGTCTCCTCAATGGTACCACTGACGCTCTGCCGACGCCTCCTCAATGGTACCACTGACGCTATGCCGACGCCTCCCCAATGGTACCACCGACGCTCTGCCGACGCCTCCCCAATGGTACCACTGACGCTCTGCCGACGCTTCCTCAATGGTACCACTGACGCTCTGCCGACGCCTCCCCAATGGTACCACTGATGCTCTACCGACGCCTCCTCAGTGGTACCACTGATGCTCGCCGACGCCTCCTCAGTGGTACCACTGATGCTCTGCCGACGCCTCCTCAATGGTACCACCGACGCTCTGCCGACGCCTCCCCAATGGTACCACTGATGCTCTGCCGACGTCTCCTCAATGGTACCACTGACGCTATGCCGACGCCTCCCCAATGGTACCACCGACGCTCTGCCGACGCCTCCCCAACGGTACCACTGACGCTCTGCCGACGCCTCCCCAATGGTACCACTGATGCTCTGCCGACGTCTCCTCAATGGTACCACTGATGCTCTGCCGACGCCCCGGCCCGGGGACAGCTTTATGGCGGCGCTGCCACCTCAATTGCTGGCGAAGCTTTCAGTGTTTTGACGCGGCAAGATGTATCTTTGCGACGACACCCACACCTGGTGCCAGTCAGATATGTGCACCCAACAATTATACACCGATGAGCCAGGCCGAGACGTGTTCGCGGTCAGCGTTCTGCCAATGCTGACCTCCAGGTCACTGCGCTGGCCCGAGATCCCCAGGACAGTGTTCAGTGCTCACCGCACTGGGAATGGGGGCGGCCACACCGTGTCGGGTGCTGACGGCCACGCTGCCCTGCACGCGACGTCACCACGCCCGGCTCATGACGTCACCAGGTGGTCCGGTGATGACGTGGCAGAGGTGCCTGGTCGCCAGGTCAGCTCCGGGGTGTCACACCGGCCGCAGTCGTCCTCAGCATCCGTCACATCGACACAGCTGGAAGCCTCCACCGCCGGCTAGTGGGTCGGGCTGACTGAGGTGATTCGTACGAGGAACGATCTCGAGAATGACAAAATTGGCCGCGAGATTTAACCGGACGCCGCCGGCTTTAGCCGGCTGCTAGTGCCAGCTGACGGGCTCCAGCCTCAGACACTTCGCTTCGCTGCCGGCGGGATCCATTCGATGCAAATCGAATCTCAGGTGATATTCAACCTATCTATTTCTAGAAGAGCGCATTGGAAACAAAATATTCACTGAGATAGAGAGCGTGATCAGGTTCACATTTGCATACAGCCAGCGATATTCCGTGAGTGTGGTCGGTCAGATACTCAAGTGACACCTGGCTTGCCCTCGCAGTAATAATGCCGGAGTCATCAGTTGGATTCATGCACCGTTCTCGGATGCGAAAATGTATGGACTTCCAAGTATTCAGCATTGTGTGCAAATTGTGAAAATTTATGCGACGTACATTCGCCACTACGTCTTGAGCTTCTCAATTCTTCAGACGTCGCATTAATTAGCATGCTATTCATTGCGACACCAATGCTGTCGTGTTACTGGGGTGCTGGTTTTCTGTAGGAGGTGCACCGAGGGAGAGTGCAGATCAGAAGAGACGTACAGAGGAAGAGTGCCGATCAGAGAAAGTGCACAGAGGTATAGTCCGGAGGGGGCGCACAAAGAGGAGTGCGGAAGTCCGATATATGGCTTGTCGCCAGGTCTGCTGGTGATCAGTATTCGACTGCGTCGTCCTCAGCGAGACCACTGACAACCTTTGATTACCTATGACGACCTCTGATTACCTCTTGGTTGGTTGGTTATTGGTTTAACGACACGTCGACCGTTGAGTCATATAGCGTCGCCAATCTCTCACGCCGATTGGTCGCGGGCGAAGAGTAGCGACAGGTGAGATTCGAACCCACAATCTTTCGATCTGCGAGACGAGCATCTTACCCCTAGACCACTCGTCCCCTCTCTGATTACCTCTGACGAGCTCTGACGACCCATACTCTTCTCGATTGGTGTACCATCAGCGGTTTCTTTGGGGAAATGGGAGACCAACGCCACAGGCACGGCTCATTTACTTCAGTAGATCAGCACGAGCATCGGAGTAGCACACGCTCGGCGCTCACGTTCATGGTGGAGTCGATAGATTGACATTGTGTGCAATGTGTGTGATGGATGTGTGCATCGATATGGAAGCGGATCTCTCGTTCCCATGGTGATGACGGTACCCGAGCCGCACTGCATACACGCAGTCCACATGTCCCGAGGCATAACGAAAACAGGCCGGACATTTACGAGTAGTCATCTTCATCAAGCCTATCTTTAAATAAACCCATATATCAGTGACGGTTCTTCCAACGATGGTGCTGAAGATGCAGTGGTGTCACACTGGACGTGGACCAGACCCGTTCTGCTGATGTACTACAGACTGGCCAGACGCTGTGCGACTATCAGCCAGCCGAGGTTATTGGGGATTATAACACCATTAGCTTCGTGGAATGACGATATGCGATATGCTAAGCATGCACCACAAAACGAACATATTGGAGGACCCATTTCTCCCCAAGACTTCCATTGGCGTGGTCCATGGGTTTGGACAATGCGTCTGCTTAACAATGACTAACTAGCCATTGTTTAGCATACTAAGTATGCTTAGATCACGAAAGCCAGCGAAATGTTTTATTTGGGATTGATTATAGCCGGTACCGCTGCAGCACGGTCCAGAGAAATTGAGCGCAGGCAATTTTCGTAAGGTGCGACAGATCACTCGGGTTTTAACATCTCTGACGAGGCTGATTTGGTTCGAAATTCTCTTAATGATACGCGCATGAAATTTCGAGTTCATGGTGTCACAAATATTTAGCCCAAATTTAATGATGGTGTTCCATGCAGGATATTTCTGGCCACATCTGTCTGTAATCAGTTCTGGCTGAGCAGAGCCAGCTCAGTCTCTTCCATTAAATTTAACCAACTAAACCATGTCACACACGTTGGAGCAGCCAAGATTTTCTTAAGGGGGAGGGGGGAGGGGACGACGAATAAAAATGTTAGCAAACATAAAACGCTTCCGGCGTGCGCAGCGCTCCATTTTTTTATGTTCTGAAAGTCTGAAAATTTCTTCTTTGATCTAATGCATTTTTATTCCCAGGGAAGGGGAAGGGAGAGACTGGCCCCTTTGCTCTGCCTCTGGTCACACAAAACGGGAGGGGAGAGACTGGCCCCCTTTGCTCTGCCTCTGGTCACACAAAGCGGGAGGGGAGAGACTGGCCCCCTTTGCTCTGCCTCTGGTCACACAAAGCGGGAGGGGAGAGACTGGCCCCCTTTGCTCTGCCTCTGGTCACACAAAGCGGGAGGGGAGAGACTGGCCCCCTTTGCTCTGCCTCTGGTCACACAAAGCGGGAGGGAGGGACGGCCCCCTTTGCTCTGCCTCTGGTCACACAAAGCGGGAGGGGAGAGACTGGCCCCTTTGCTCTGCCTCTGGTCACACAAAGCGGGAGGGAGGGACGGCCCCTTTGCTCTGCCTCTGGTCACACAAAGCGGGAGGGGAGGGACGGCCCCATTTGCTCTGCCTCTGATCACACAAAACGGTGGCAAAACTGTGTCACGCCTGAATATACCCACAACATTAATTCCAACAAAATCGATCAAGCCCAAAAATAAAGTTTCCCGTTGAAAAGATATTGAAGGTGCCATGAAGGCGGTACCACGTGGATGGTACCAGGTGGACGATACCAGGTGGGCAGCACCATGCATACGGTATCATGTGGTTAGCTTCATGTAGACGATATCACATGAGCAGTACCATGTGAGAGGTAGCATGCATGCGGTACCATGTGAGAGGTATCATGTGGGCGGTACCATGCAAGTGGTGGCATGTGGGTGGTGCCATGTCAGCGGTACCATATAGGTGGTGCCATGTGAGCGGTACCATATGGGTGGTGCCATGTGAGCGGTACCATATGGGTGGTGTCATCTGAGTGGTACCATATGGGTGGTGCCATGTGAGGGGTACCATGTTAGCGGTACGATGTGGGTGGTACCATGTGAGCGGTACCATGTTGGCGGTACCCTGTGAGCGATACGATGTGAGCGGTACCATGTGGGTGGTATCATATGAACGTACCATGGGAGCGGTACCATATGGGCTTCCTGATACCGTTGGCAGCAAACGTGCCGGATTCCTAAGTTCACTAAAACCTGCTGAATTCGTTGCTGTTTTTAATTTGGGTACTGTGACTTATTCCAACATGATGGGCTGTGTGGTGACTTTAACAGGAGCGTGTATTGTAGCATGGCGTTTCACCACCAGCTATGTATTATAGCTTACTGGCGTGCTCGAAGACCAGACGTGTCATGTATAGAATAGCCGCCTCGGGTTACAGAAATGGCGCGTGTGAATGCGACAGTCATCAATTGATTCCGAACCTGTTGGCAAGTTAGTCGAGCATGGAAAAGGTATATTCGGGACGTCAGCGGCACTGACAAATTATTAATGGCATGGCACATTAGGCTTCTCACGCAGGGCGTTAAATGAAGGGCAGGACAGGATAGCGGGATAGGCCCCCCCCAAAAAAAAAAAAAAAAAAAATTCCAAGAATTCCGCCCATTCTTTTTCAATACTTAGTTTTCAAATTTGCCATTGTTAAAAATGATATTTTGCAGACCAAAAGTTCCGCCAAATTAGCAAGTTTCACTCCTTATCACTGTTTATGAACATGTAGCTTCATGTCGAATGTGCCCCACCCCCTCGAATTTTGCAGCCAGAGGCGCCCCTCCGGGTGCTTTCGCAGTGGCGCCGCTCAAAAGAAATGACGTCCCTGCAGGCAAGTGCCCCCATGACAATTCCTGGATCCACCCTGATTAAAACATTGCTCTCTCGTGGTTATAAACACCGGCTGGTTATAAAATTGTGCGCATTGACGTGTGGCTTCTCTTCCAAATTTGACAACTTCCGTTGAACCATTAAGAGAAAAGCGGACAATTTGGAAGAGATCTACATTTTACATGTCCAGAACAGCAATGTGGCAGTGTAAATTAAAAACGAGCGATGAGAGCGCCGTCCGAGCAGTTTATGACGGGATTTCTTGGGGGAACTCCCAGTCATATAGGATATGAGTGCCTGCTATAACATCAGCTGCAAACAAAAACAGATTTGATCCTCCAATTCCTATTACACTCAATCATTGTACACACAGCGGACCTTTGACACCTTTGAAAATATTTCGATATCTCAACATTCTGATACCGTACGGCAAGCCAAGTCGAATGGCACCCACATAATGCAAATTGAAGCCATAGCGACGAAACGCGAGGACTTTGAAAAATTACATCTAACCTTGACCTGAGGCTTCACCTGACCTGTTTCGGGTTGAAATGTTGCTCGAGGGTTGCTCACGGGCTATCTTTTGATGCCATGGTATCAAGAGATGGTATTAAGCTACTCATGTTTGCAAACATGGGTAGCTTTGGGAGAAAACGAAGAAACAAGAGGCGACCGAAGAAATGAGCTCGATCATTGACTTTTAAAGTTAAGGTGATTTCTGAACAGTTTGCTAGAGTATCTCACGGCACGTCGAATGACTCCCACTTGATGAAAATTGAAGACATAGCGACGAGGCGCGAGGACTTCGATACATTTAAGCTAACCTTCGATCTTGTAGTTTGACATTGACATGTTCCGGTTTGAAGTGTTACTCGAGGTGCACCACGGGCTATTGCTTGATACCAGATGTGGATAGGTTAGGGCGAATAAAAAATTACGAGTCGACCAAAGAAATCGGTTTGACCTTTGACCTTTGAAATTAGTTCGATTTGGTAACATTATAATACGGCACAAGCCACGTCGAATGACACCCACCTCGTGCAAATTGAACTCATAGCGACGAATCGCGAGAACTTCGAAGAATTCAAACTAGCCTTTGACCTTCAGGTTTGACCTTGATACATCCCGGTTTCAAAATGTTACTAGAGAGTTCGCTATGGGCTTGATAGTGGATCTGGGTAGGCTTGAGGAAAAACGAGAAAAATAATTTGAGGCGACGGAAGGAATCAGCTTGAATTTGACTCGTCGAGATTATTTCGAATTATTCACTTTCTGATACCGCATAACAAGCGACGTCAAATGACGCCCATTTGATGGAAATTGAAGCGATAGCAACCGAGCCTCGCGTTCGGTCGCTGTCGCTTCAATATCGTCATCTAATAAATCAAGCTAGCCTTTGACCTAGGAGATTGACCTTGACATGTGCCGGTTTGAAGTGTTAAACAATGGTTAACCACAGGCTATTGCTTGATACTAGATTTGGGCAGGTTTGGGTGAAAACGAAAAAAGGGAGACAACCGAAGAAACTGGTTTGCGTTGGACCTTGACCATTAAAGTGGTAATGTGAAACCTATGTGGTTGCTTCCAGCGTGTTCAGTGCAAGCAGAAGCATTTGTGATAATTTATTTGAACAATCATAAAACCGTCGCTGAATGCCGATGCCAATACAAATACGCCTCTGGCGAAAACGTCGCTGAATACGATTACGACGTTAACTTCACGTACTTGCTTAAGGCTGCCCCTGACTCCCCTCCATGGTCTTGAAGATACCCAAGGACATCCAGAGTCACGTTTGTTCAAGACATATCAATATATGCGCAGGGGAATGCAACCTGATACTATAAAGCATTGCGACAATGCAAATTTGTTGCCTCGCAAGGCACAATTTTCCACCCAATCGAAAACACAATTATGGTCAAGGTTCATGTTATTCAAGAATGGTGAAACGTTAGAAACAGACATTTCTAACGTTTACTGATTTACCATTCGCAGATTTTGTGATGACAGATAGCCTGTGAAGCCCGTTGACTGGCTAGATCGGCTTCTAGTATTTTTGGTGATTCTCTTGCATATATATTTTCACTTTATAAAGGATTAAATATAATTTTGCGACGATCATACTACTGTAACTAAGGCTTGTGGGCGGACACGGAAAAAAATCGAGGAGGACAAATCGCCACTTTTCAGATATTGGTGTGCGTATGTGTGTGTGCGTGTGTGTGTGTGTGCGTGTGTGTGTGTTTGTGTGACATGTCCCCCCCCCAGTCCCCCAGTGGTTACACTCATGTGTATATATATATATATATACTGGTATATATATATTAAAAAATAGCGCGCCGACGGCAGCAACCTGTACAATCGCCGCGCCGTCGCTGCTTTGGTGTGTAGCATGGCTCCGAGCAGTCAGCACACTCACGACATACTGACAGGACCCCATCACCACCGACACCGACACATCACACCACCATGGTCACACAACTATCTGTATACATTGGCGGTGGCGGTGGCGCGGTACCCCCCCCCCCGATACCGGCCGACATATGTGAACACAAATTGCGCGGTAAAATGTGTGTAGTGACGGAACACACTACACACACATCAGACCTAAACACACGACCACACACTACACACACATCAGACCGGATACATTGTAAACACATCAGACCGAACACACTAACACACATCAGACCGGACACATTGAAACACATCAGACCGAACACACTACACACACATCAGACCGGATACATTGTAAACACATCAGACCGAACACACTAACACACATTAGAACTGACGCACTGCACACACATCAGACCGGATACATTGTAAACACATCAGACCGAACACACTACACACACATTAGAACTGACGCACTGCACACACATCAGACCGGATACATTGTAAACACATCAGACGGAACACACTACACACACATTAGAACTGACGCACTGCACACACATCAGACCGGATACATTGTAAACACATCAGACGGAACACACTACACACACATTAGAACTGACGCACTGCACACACATCAGACCGGATACATTGTAAACACATCAGACGAACACACTACACACGCATTAGAACGACGCACTGCACACACATCAGACCGGATACATAAACACATCAGACGAACACACTACACACACATTAGACGACCACGCACACATCAGACCGATACATTAAACACATCAGACAACACACTACACACACATTAGAACTGACGCACTGCACACACATCAGACCGGATACATTGTAAACACATCAGACCGAACACACTAGACACACATCAGATCGGACACAATGCACACACATCAGATCGGACACAATACACACATATAAGACCGGACACACTACACACACATCAGACCGGACATACCGCACACACATCAGACCGAACACACTGCACACACATCAGACCGGACACACTGCACACACATCAGACCGGACACACTGCACACACATCAGACCGGACATACTGACACACATCAGACCGGACACACTGCACACACATCAGACCGGACACACTGCACACACATCAGACCGGACACACTGCACACACATCAGACCGGACACACTGTATACACACATCAGACCGGACACACTACACACATCAGACCGGACACACTACACACATCAGACCGGACACACTACACACATCAGACCGGACACACTGCACACACATCAGACCGGACACACTGTACACACATCAGACCGGACATACTGTACACACATCAGACCGGACACACCACACACACATCAGACCGGACATACTACACACACATCAGACCGGACACACTGCACATACATCAGACCGGACACACTACATACACATCAGACCGGACACACTACATACACATCAGACCGGACACACTACATACACATCAGACCGGACACACTACATACACATCAGACCGGACACACTACACACACATCAGACCTGACACACTACACACACATCAGACCGGACACACTACACACACATCAGACCGGACACACTACACACACATCAGACCGGACACACCACACACATCAGACCGGACACACTGCACACACATCAGACCGGACACACTACACACACATCAGACCTACACACACACATCAGACCTGACACACTACACACACATCAGACCGGATACACCACACACATCAGACTGGACACACTACACACACATCAGACCGGACACACTGTATACACACATCAGACCGGACATACTGTACACACATCAGACCGGACACACCACACACATCAGACCGGACACACTACACACACATCAGCCGACAACACACACATAAGACCGACATACTCACACATCAGACCGGACACACTACACACATCAGACTGGACACACTACACACACATCAGACCGGACACACTACACACACATCAGACCGGACATACTGCACACATATCAGGCCGGACACACCACACACATCAGACCGGACACACTGCACACACATCAGACCGGACACACTGTACACACACATCAGACCGGACATACTGTACACACATCAGACCGGACACACCACACACATCAGACCGGACATACTGCACACACATCAGACCGGACACACTACACATATCAGACCGGACATACTGTACACACATCAGATCGGACATACTGTACACACATCAGACCGGACATACTGCACACACATCAGACCGGACACACTGTACACACATCAGACCGGACACACTGCACACGCATCAGACCGGACACACCACACACATCAGACCGGACACACTGCACACGCATGGCGGAAACCAACACACCGACACAAACCGGACATACTGTAACGCACACCCCGCCCATCCGACCGACATACTGCGGACAGTCAGAGCGGCAACTTCACCACATCAACCGGACTTACAAACGACCGACCGGCCACGGCGACCGAAATAAACACAACCGGCAACTCACAACATCAGACCGCACACTCAACCGGACACACTGTACACACATCAGTTCACCCTGTACACCACTCAGACCGGCCCGGCGCTGTCAGTAGAGTGGCTCCCTCCGGAGCCCAGTAGAGAATGGCTCCCCCGGAGCCGGCCCGGCGCTGTCAGAACAGTGGCTCCCCATCAGAGCCGGCCCGGCGCTGTCAGTAGAGCGGCTCCCCTCCGGAGCCGGCCCGGCGCTGTCAGTAGAGCGGCTCCCCTCCGGAGCCGGCCCGGCGCTGTCAGTAGAGTGGCTCCCCTCCGGAGCCGGCCCGGCGCTGTCAGTAGAGCGGCTCCCCTCCGGAGCCGGCCCGACGCTCTCAGTAGAGCGGCTGCCCTCCGGAGCTGCCCGGCGCTGTCAGTAGAGCGGCCCTCCTCCGGAGCCCAGTAGAGCGGCTGCCCTCCGGAGCCGGCCCGGCGCTGTCAGTAGAGTGGCTGCCCCCTGGATCCGGCCCGGCGCTGTCAGTAGAGCGGCCCTCCTCCGGAGCCCAGTAGAGCGGCTCCCCTCCGGAGCCGGCCAGGCGCTGTCAGTAGAGCGGCTGCCCCCTGGACACGGCCCGGCGCCGTCGGGCGACATCAGCACTCGTCGGCTGACTGCAGCTTGTCCGACGTCAGCTATATTTAGGTCCGTGTCGGCTGCCCGCTGCAACTTGTCCACAAAACTGCCACTTGGGTGACAGTGGGTACTCGTCATTCGTCATAGAGCTGAGACTCGCCAAAACGCCGGGTTTGGAACTCGTCGGAGCTGGGGCCGGCAGAAGTGTCGACTCGTCTCGCGTTGGAGGGCTGAAGATTGTTGAAAGTGGCGGTTCGTCTAGCTTTTTGGAAGCAACGTCGTTATAGCTTGTTCCTGGTTTCCAGCTGAGGATTCGGAGGCTCTTTGCAGTGTACTATATATGTAACCTGCATCGTATTCTTTGCAGTACTGTACCTGTAAACGGCATCGTGCTCTCTGCAGTGTACTATATCTCTAACCTGCACCGTACTCTTTGCAGTACTGTACCTGTGACCTGCACCGTGCTCTCTGCAGGAGGGCTCTCGGGGGCCCTCTGCAGTACTGTATCTGTAACCTGCACCGTACTCTCTGCAGTACTGTATATGTCACCTGCATCGTTATCTCTGCAGTACTGTATATGTAACCTGCACCGTGCTCTCTGAAGGAGGGCTCTCGGAGGCTCTGTGTAGTACTGTATCTGCAACCTGCACTGTGCTCTCCGCAGTTCTGTATCTGTAACCTGTACCGTGCTCTCTGCAGTACTGTATCTATAACCGTAAGCCGCACCACCATCACCTCTTCCCCCCACACACACACCAACTTCCATCTCACATCCACCGCACCACCTGGCCACCCCACAGCCGTACCATGCCACCTTCACTCCCCACCACTTCCCATTCCACTACCACCGCACCACCTGACCATCCAGCGGCCGCCCCCCCCCCCCACTCCGCACTACTGCACCGACGCAGCGCTGTGGCAGGAAGCGGGCAGAATTTTCTTGCGTTCCAACCACATATTAAACCCACTGACACCGCAGCGGTCGGCGGACGGCTGCTGCGCCATATCCATCAGCTGCCGGCGTCTCGGCCACGTGAGATGGACTGAGCCGCCATCCATCTTGACCGCCTGTGTGGTCCGCGTGAGATTGACCGTGCCGCCATCCGTCTCGTGCGCCGTCTCGGCCGGTGAGATGGACCGTGCCGCCATCCGTCTCGTGCGCCGTCTCGGCCGGTGAGATGGACCGTGCCGCCATCCGTCTCGTGCGCCGTCTCGGCCACGTGAGATGGACGGAGCCGCCGTCCGCCTCGGCCGCCTGTGTGGTCCGCGTGAGATGGACTGGGCTGCCATCCGTCTCGTGTGCCGTCTCGGCCACGTGAGATGGACGGAGCCACCGTCCGCCTCGGCCGCCTGTGTGGTCCGCGTGAGATGGACTGGGCTGCCATCCGTCTCGTGTGCCGTCTCGGCCACGTGAGAAGGACGGAGCCGCCGTCCGCCTCGGCCGCCTGTGTGGTCCGCGTGAGATGGACTGGGCTGCCATCCGTCTCGTGTGCCGTCTCGGCCACGTGAGATGGACGGAGCCGCCGTCCGCCTCGGCCGCCTGTGTGGTCCGCGTGAGATGGACTGGGCTGCCATCCGTCTCGTGTGCCGTCTCGGCCACGTGAGATGGACGGAGCCGCCGTCCGCCTCGGCCGCCTGTGTGGTCCGCGTGAGATGGACTGGGCTGCCATCCGTCTCGTGTGCCGTCTCGGCCACGTGAGAAGGACGGAGCCGCCGTCCGCCTCGGCCGCCTGTGTGGTCCGCGTGAGATGGACTGGGCTGCCATCCGTCTCGTGTGCCGTCTCGGCCACGTGAGATGGACGGAGCCGCCGTCCGCCTCGGCCGCCTGTGTGGTCCGCGTGAGATGGACTGGGCTGCCATCCGTCTCGTGTGCCGTCTCGGCCACGTGAGATGGACGGAGCCGCCGTCCGCCTCGGCCGCCTGTGTGGTCCGCGTGCGCCACTCATCGGCGCCGTCTGTTTTCCTTTCATTAGCACTGGGCGGTGCGTGGCGACCAGCACCGGCCGGCCGGCAGCGTGACGCTTTGTGCCGGCTCAGCAGCGGCGGCGCCGGTGCCGCGGCCGACTGTGCCTGTTTGTCTGTCGGCAACAGACGCCGGCGAGCACACAGCCTCACAACGGCAAGCACACAGCCGCGCCGCCCGCCACCGGGCGTGTTTTCTTTTCGTCCTAAAGCATGGTGTTTGTTTTAAATTTGGCCACATCCTGTGTTGGGCTGCGCGGCGTCGGGCTCCGGTCACGTGCCCTCTGCGCCACGTCCAGACCAACGGCCGCCGCACCGGCCACCGGCAAAAACCTCTGCCAATACGGAACCGGCCGGCCACGTGTTGACCCAGCATGACGTGGCCCAGCGTCCGACCCTCTCGCCGGGTATTGACCGGACCTGAAGCGGCAGTCCGACCCTCTCGCCGGGTATGGACCAGACCTGAAGCGGCCGGACGTTGTGCTTCCACCTCTCATCTTGCGAGGTGCTTACTCAACATGACATGTCTGGGCACTACGCCACGACTCCTGGCCCATGGTTCGGCACAACGTGCCTATGCACTTATGTGCCCTTTAGCCGTGATGTTGGCTTCGCGGCACATGGTTCCGCACCACGTGCCTATGCACCCTTCAACCGTGATGTTGGCCTCGCGGCACATGGTTCTGCACCACGTGCCTATGTACCCTTCAGCCGTGATGTTGGCCTCGCGGCACATGGTTCTGCACCACGTGCCTATGTACCCTTCAGCCGTGATGTTGGCCTCGCGGCACATGGCTCGGCACCACGTTCCTATGTACCCTTCAGCCGTGATGTTGGCCTCGCGGCACATGGCTCGGCACCACGTGCCTATGTACCCTTCAGCCGTGATGTTGGCCTCGCGGCACATGGCTCGGCACCACGTGCCTATGTACCCTTCAGCCGTGATGTTGGCCTCGCGGCACATGGTTCTGCACCACGTGCCTATGTACCCTTCAGCCGTGATGTTGGCCTCGCGGCACATGGCTCGGCACCACGTGCCTATGTACCCTTCAGCCGTGATGTTGGCCTCGCGGCACATGGCTCGGCACCACGTGCCTATGTACCCTTCAGCCGTGATGTTGGCCTCGCGGCACATGGCTCGGCACCACGTTCCTATGTACCCTTCAGCCGTGATGTTGGCTCAGCCTGCCGGGTGGCAGGTTGAGCCAATCTGCTCTTGAAACAGCAACCCCGTGGTGAGTCAGTCGTATGAGTTGGTGTCTAAATCGTCGCCGGGGTCCCGTGTGACTAAGTTTTCCAGTCATTGTGAACTGAGTCTCTCAGTCATCCTCTGACTGGATCTCCCAGTCACCGTCTGACTAGGTTTCTCAGTCATCCTCTGACTGGGTCTTCCAGTCATCGTTTGACTGGGTTTCTCAGTCATCCTCCGACTAGATCTCTCAGTCACCGTTTGAGTGTGTTTCTCAGTCACCGTCTGATTTAATCTCCCAGACACCATCTGGCTGGGTCCTTCTGCATCCGTCTGGCTGAGTCTCTCAGTCGCAGTCTGACTGCATCCCTCACTCTCCATGTGACTGGGTCTCCCAGTCACCGTCTGACTAAGTCTCCCAGACACCGTGTGACGCTCCTTACTCTCCGTTTCACTGCACCGATTCCGCTGCAGAAACTGGCCAAGCTCAGACACGGCACACCTGAATGGGCTAATACTGGGCCTCATTAAAGCTTCAGAACTCAGAACTACCGCTTTAGAACTCAGAACTAGCGCTTCAGAGCTCAGAACCAACGCTTCATGGCTCAGAACTAGCGCTTTAGGGCATTCCAACTCGCAGACCCTATGAATTAATGGCATAGACACTGTATGAAGCTTAGAGCGGACAGCTGTATCAAGTGGGCCAAAGTACATATTTCGTTTAAACAGCGGTAGTGCAGTTAGTTCCGTGAGTCCGTTTTGAACTGCTTAACGGCTACTTGACGAATACAAGCCTAATCGGCACTGCACAGTGCACACAGATTTGAGTCCAAATCCACGGCAGCAATATATGGACGCAAAGTAAGGGATAGACAACACACTGATATTTGATATATTTTAGATATTTATATGGTATATAAGCCGCACCATTCATTATCTGTCAGTTTATTTTCCCCTTAGACTATCGAAATGTCCGGTAGGTAGTATATTTACTTCATCATGCAGAAAAGAACAACTTTATCGAACTGTAGTTGACAAATATTTAGATGTGACCAACATAACTCACGCTTTATACATACTTTGCTGGTAAATGACTGCATGCACAATGACGTATCGAACACGACTGCATTACCTGCGCATCCCCGAAACATTCGCCGATAATTGTCTGGTAATAGCAGTGAATTTAAACCGTTGAAACAATCGAATGTCTGCTATAATGATAGATTTCGATGCCAAAAATCATACTGCATTTTAGAGCAAAATAATTGTAGTTTCCAGATAAATCTATTTATATTTTGTCAGCCAACAAAAGCCTGTCACTGCCAGGGCGGCTCAATACGCTGAAGGTACGTCTGCGGCGTAGGACAATCTCGCTATGCCCAGTGGATCCTACATCCCTGAACCGGAACAGATCTGGACACGGGCCCCGGCGCTACATCTCCAAATCCCCAAACGTCCTGCCTCGTCGGCGCCGGCGGTTGCCAAAAGTGAACGTCACGTACTACGCGATGGCGTCGATGTCACCTCACACGGACGAGCGACGGGCGACGGAAAGCCCTGCGGCGTCCACTCTTTTTCGGTGGCTGACCTCGCTGAGCTAAATGCAAGCGTCCCTAATCAAATACTCGACACCTTAGTCGTCAAGCGACCCTTATCAAATAATCGGCAGCTTAGTCGTCAAGCGCCCTGAATGAAATATCTGCTCGGTAGCTTAGTCGTCAGACGGCCCGAATGAAATACTCGGCAGTTTAGTTGTCAGACGCCCCCAATCAAACACTCGGCAGATTAGTCGTCAAGCGCCCCTAATGAAATACCCGGCAGCTTAGTCGTCAGACGCCCCTAATGAAATACTCGGCAGCTTAGCCGTCGGACGCGACGTCGCGTCGCTCAAACGTCCGCGACAAACACGACCGCCACCGTCCTGCCGCCGCTTTCCCACCGCCACCGTCGTAACACACCACTCGCTAGCCATTAGCATTTACCACAAGGCACGATGCAAACTGAAGGAGTGCCATTAAGGACAGCGGCGGGCGGCCGAGCGGGCTGGCGGCAACCCGCAGCCAAACGGGCCCGAATGAATTACACCCCCCGCTGTACGCGCCCGATGCTGGTAAGACGACGCCCTCCGCGGCAACGAATGGTAATGAATGCCACAAATATGAATATTCGGCGGTGTCGGCCGGCCGGCGCCGCCGCCGCCGCTGTCTGATCGCCGTGATGGTAATCCTTCCGCCGTGCGCCGACCGACCCTGAATGGCAATTGTTCGCCTGCTCGTTCCGGCTGTTTTTCATTTGAACAGATTAGTTGGGTTGGGCTTATGGGCCCCATGCGGCTGGACGGCGCTTCAAAGTTGAGTGGAGCGTCCGTGAGCGGCGAGGGGGCGCGGCAACTTTCGCTCGCTCGCCACAGATGGAAGACGGAGGCCTGCTGTGTTCCTCCAGCTCGAGCAACTGAGCCGCCATAGCCGGGGGACGGTCCGCGGCATCTGAGATGGGAGACGGAGGCCTGCTGCGTCCCTCCAGTCTAGGCCACTGAGCCGTCATAGCCAGGGTGGGGGGTGGGGATGGGGGGCGATCCGCGGCGTCTGAGATTCCTCCAGGGGCAGCCAGGGGCGGCCAGGGGCTGTCGCTTGAGCTGCGCCGTGGTGCAGCCGACTGCTGCTGTTGTCTGCGGGGAGTGCCACTCCGGTGGCGACCAGCAATGGACAGCCAGCACTCCGACACTGACAACCGACTGCTGCCGTTGTCTGCGGGGAGTGCCACTCCGGTGGCGACCAACAATGGACAGCCAGCACTCCGACACTGACAACCGACTGCTGCCGTTGTCTGCGGGGAGTGCCACTCCGGTGGCGACCAGAAATGGACAGCCAGCACTCCGACACTGACAACCGACTGCTGCCGTTGTCTGCGGGGAGTGCCACTCCGGTGGCGACCAACAATGGACAGCCAGCACTCCGACACTGACAACCGACTGCTGCCGTTGTCTGCGGGGAGTGCCACTCCGGTGGCGACCAGCAATGGACAGCCAGCACTCCGACACTGACAACCGACTGCTGCCGTTGTCTGCGGGGAGTGCCACTCCGGTGGCGACCAGAAATGGACAGCCAGCACTCCGACACTGACAATCCGACACTGCCGGGCTGGCCCACACTGCACACTCGCGGTTTCGAATTACGCCCGTCGCAATCAGTAGAGCACATACATATTCCCATTTACAGTTGGAAGTATTCTCGGGATGGCTTACGTCGTCACTATCAATTTGGCACTACACTCAGCCGTAGTTCTCGGACTGGCCCTACACTCACCAGCCACTGCTCGAGGTCGGGCCCTACAGTCACCAACCACTACCTGTGAGGTCGGGCCCTACACTCACCAACCACTACCTGTGAGGGCGGGCCCTACACTCACCAACCACTACCTGTGAGGTCGGGCCCTACACTCACCAACCACTACCTGTGAGGGCGGGCCCTACACTCACCAACCACTACCTGAGGTCGGGCCCTACACTCACCAACCACTACCTGTGAGGTCGGGCCCTACACTCACCAACCACTACCTGTGAGGGCGGGCCCTACACTCACCAGCCACTACCTGTGAGGTCGGGCCCTACACTCACCAGCCACTACCTGTGAGGTCGGGCCCTACACTCACCAACCACTACCTGTGAGGGCGGGCACTACACTCACCAACCACTACCTGTGAGGTCGGGCCCTACACTCACCAACCACTACCTGTGAGGGCGGGCCCTACACTCACCAACCACTACCTGAGGTCGGGCCCTACACTCACCAACCACTACCTGTGAGGTCGGGCCCTACACTCACCAACCACTACCTGTGAGGGCGGGCCCTACACTCACCAGCCACTACCTGTGAGGTCGGGCCCTACACTCACCAACCACTACCTGTGAGGTCGGGCCCTACACTCACCAACCACTACCTGTGAGGGCGGGCCCTACACTCACCAACCACTACCTGTGAGGGCGGGCCCTACACTCACCAGCTACTGCCGGCGGGGGCCGGCCCTACAATCACCAGCCACTGCCGGCGGGCGGGGGCGGGCCCCTCAGCGGACTATAGCCACTCTCAGAAGTTGGTGATGTTCACGGCACAGCGGAGCTGAGCCAGGCCGCCAACATCTAATCAGAGATCATCAGCGGGCCGTCAACCAGCCCCAATGACAGCTAATGATGGCGCCTGTTGAGTCGGCGGAGAGCTACTGCAGCACTGGTAGACGACCCCCCACACCCCACTGGTAGACGACCCCCCCCCCCACCAGCATCGCTGACGCCCTCCTGCGGTAGCTGGAGCCGGTCCCGTGACTCGAGTCACGGCTCAGGCCGGCTGTCCAGTGCCAGCTATGCGCACACAAACCGTGGCGCTGTGCACGAGTCTCTGCTTGTCGGCCGCACATTTGTCTCGCTTCTTGTCCGAACGGCATCGGACAGCCACTGCGCGGGGTGTGCTCTGTGGCGAGCTGGCCGGCGTGGGGCGCGCCACACGTCGGCAGTCGGGGTTCCCATCGGACAGCCACTGCGCGGGATGTGCTCTGTGGCGAGCTGGCCGGCGTGGGGCGCGCCACACGTCGGCAGTCGGGGTTCCCATCGGACAGCCACTGCGCGGGTGTGCTCTGTGGCGAGCTGGCCGGCGTGGGGCGCGCCACACGTCGGCAGTCGGGGTTCCCATCGGACAGCCACTGCGCGGGATGTGCTCTGTGGCGAGCTGGCCGGCGTGGGGCGCGCCACACGTCGGCAGTCGGGGTTCCCATCGGACAGCCACTGCGCGGGGTGTGCTCTGTGGCGAGCTGGCCGGCGTGGGGCGCGCCACACGTCGGCAGTCGGGGTTCCCATCGGACAGCCACTGCGCGGGATGTGCTCTGTGGCGAGCTGGCCGGCGTGGGGCGCGCCACACGTCGGCAGTCGGGGTTCCCATCGGACAGCCACTGCGCGGGGTGTGCTCTGTGGCGAGCTGGCCGGCGTGGGCCGCGCCACACGTCGGCAGTCGGGGTTCCCATCGGACAGCCACTGCGCGGGGTGTGCTCTGTGGCGAGCTGGCCGGCGTGGGGCGCGCCACACGTCGGCAGTCGGGGTTCCATCGGACAGCCACTGCGCGGGGTGTGCTCTGTGGCGAGCTGGCCGGCGTGGGCGCGCCACACGTCGGCAGTCGGGGTTCCCATCGACAGCCACTGCGCGGGTGTGCTCTGGCGAGCTGGCCGGCGTGGGCGCGCCACACGTCGGCAGTCGGTTCCCATCGGACAGCCACTGCCGGGTGTGCTCTGTGGCGAGCTGGCCGGCGTGGGGCGCGCCACACGTCGGCAGTCGGGTTCCCATCGGACGCCACCGCCTCTGTGGCGAGCTGGCCGGCGTGGGGCGCGCCACACGTCGGCAGTCGGGGTTCCCATCGGACAGCCACTGCGCGGGGTGTGCTCTGTGGCGAGCTGGCCGGCGGGGGCGCGCCACACGTCGGCAGTCGGGGTTCCCATCGGACAGCCACTGCGCGGGTGTGCTCTGTGGCGAGCTGGCCGGCGTGGGGCGCGCCACACGTCGGCAGTCGGGGTTCCCATCGGACAGCCACTGCGCGGGGTGTGCTCTGTGGCGAGCTGGCCGGCGTGGGGCGCGCCACACGTCGGCAGTCGGGGTTCCCATCGGACAGCCACTGCGCGGGTGTGCTCTGTGGCGAGCTGGCCGGCGTGGGGCGCGCCACACGTCGGCAGTCGGGTTCCCATCGGACAGCCACTGCGCGGGGTGCTCTGTGGCGAGCTGGCCGGCGTGGGGCGCGCCACACGTCGGCAGTCGGGGTTCCCATCGGACAGCCACTGCGCGGGTGTGCTCTGTGGCGAGCTGGCCGGCGTGGGGCGCGCCACACGTCGGCAGTCGGGGTTCCCATCGGACAGCCACTGCGCGGGGTGTGCTCTGTGGCGAGCTGGCCGGCGTGGGGCGCGCCACACGTCGGCAGTCGGGGTTCCCATCGGACAGCCACTGCGCGGGTGTGCTCTGTGGCGAGCTGGCCGGCGTGGGGCGCGCCACACGTCGGCAGTCGGGGTTCCCATCGGACAGCCACTGCGCGGGGTGTGCTCTGTGGCGAGCTGGCCGGCGTGGGGCGCGCCACACGTCGGCAGTCGGGGTTCCCATCGGACAGCCACTGCGCGGGTGTGCTCTGTGGCGAGCTGGCCGGCGCGCCACACGTCGGCAGTCGGGTTCCCATCGACAGCCACCCTGTGCTCTGTCGAGCTGGCCGGCGTGGGCGCGCCACCGTCGGCAGTCGGGGTTCCCATCGGACACCACTGCGCGGGATGTGCTCTGTGGCGAGCTGGCCGGCGTGGGGCGCGGGCTGCTGCTCTGTGGCGAGCTGGCCGGCGCGGTTGGGGCGCGCCACACGTCGGCAGTCGGGGTTCCCATCGGACAGCCACTGCGCGGGGTGTGCTCTGTGGCGAGCTGGCCGGCGTGGGGCGCGCCACACGTCGGCAGTCGGGGTTCCCATCGGACAGCCACTGCGCGGGTGTGCTCTGTGGCGAGCTGGCCGGCGTGGGGCGCGCCACACGTCGGCAGTCGGGGTTCCCATCGGACAGCCACTGCGCGGGATGTGCTCCGCTGGCGAGCATGCGCGGGTGTGCGGCGTGGGCGCGCCACACGTCGGCAGTCGGGGTTCCCATCGGACAGCCACTGCGCGGGTGTGCTCTGTGGCGAGCTGGCCGGCGTGGGGCGCGCCACACGTCGGCAGTCGGGGTTCCCATCGGACAGCCACTGCGCGGGGTGTGCTCTGTGGCGAGCTGGCCGGCGTGGGGCGCGCCACACGTCGGCAGTCGGGGTTCCCATCGGACAGCCACTGCGCGGGGTGTGCTCTGTGGCGAGCTGGCCGGCGTGGGGCGCGCCACACGTCGGCAGTCGGGGTTCCCATCGGACAGCCACTGCGCGGGGTGTGCTCTGTGGCGAGCTGGCCGGCGTGGGGCGCGCCACACGTCGGCAGTCGGGGTTCCCATCGGACAGCCACTGCGCGGGGTGTGCTCTGTGGCGAGCTGGCCGGCGTGGGGCGCGCCACACGTCGGCAGTCGGGGTTCCGATCGGACAGCCACTGCGCGGGATGTGCTCTGTGGCGAGCTGGCCGGCGTGGGGCGCGCCACACGTCGGCAGTCGGGGTTCCCATCGGACAGCCACTGCGCGGGGTGTGCTCTGTGGCGAGCTGGCCGGCGTGGGGCGCGCCACACGTCGGCAGTCGGGGTTCCCATCGGACAGCCACTGCGCGGGGTGTGCTCTGTGGCGAGCTGGCCGGCGTGGGGCGCGCCACACGTCGGCAGTCGGGGTTCCCATCGGACAGCCACTGCGCGGGATGTGCTCTGTGGCGAGCTGGCCGGCGTGGGGCGCGCCACACGTCGGCAGTCGGGGTTCCCATCGGACAGCCACTGCGCGGGGTGTGCTCTGTGGCGAGCTGGCCGGCGTGGGGCGCGCCACACGTCGGCAGTCGGGGTTCCCATCGGACAGCCACTGCGCGGGGTGTGCTCTGTGGCGAGCTGGCCGGCGTGGGGCGCGCCACACGTCGGCAGTCGGGGTTCCGATCGTCTCGCAGTCTCGGTCACGCGTCTCACGTGCACCGCAGTTGCCGTCGACGTGCCAGACGTGGCGCACGTGCCAGACGTGGCGCACGTGCCAGACGTGGCGCACGTGCGCCGAACACGAGCGTGCCTCTCAGCGGAAAAACGCACCAGCTCACAGCATTCAGCGCGCTCAAACGTCGGTCCAACGTTAAAATATATCGGTGTGCATGACGTAACGTAAACGTCTAGTCGAACATCTCGCGAGGCGAAGCATTCCATTGGCTTCACTTAATACTTTTCGGACCGGAAAACGGAGATAGAAACGCTGACACAACCACAGTGATACATACATCTGGAATCAACTGTCAATTTGGTCCGACGTCCACAGGTGGTACGTGTTTTATAAGAACACGCGTTATTTACACACAGGTATATGTCGGAACCCGCCATGAATAGCAGAGGGAATGCCGTGGCTGCAATAGCACCTGGGGGATACTTATTCAATATAGGTGTGATGTGCACACTTTATGGGAAGGTCAAAAACGGTTTGATCTGAAGTATCACCGGTTGCTGTCAGCAGCTGATGCACCGCCTGACCTCTCGTACTTGGGCAGGCGCGCACCCAGGATTTTTCCATGGGGGGGGGGGGGGCAGGACCGAAAAGGGCACTTGGCCGGCTCCAAAGGGGCACTTGACCGGCTCCAAAGGGCACTTTGCGGCCCGGGGCACACTGAAAGGTTTGCTGACCGGGGGGGCGTGAATTTTCCATGGGACACGTTATATGTTATAGCACCGAACCCTTGTATTTACAATAATATTTCCAAAAACATGCAGCCTGTATGCATTATGTCGTGAGATGAAGGCTGCCCGCTTACCTTTGATGTAAAAGTACGCAGGATGTGGATTTCTGGAAAGGATGATAACAGCTGACACGAAGGCGATGGTCCTGAAGGCAGGTGACATGTACACAAACATGTAACACAATAAAAATAGCGACGAAAGCTTCAGGGCACAGGGCAGGGCATAGGGCAGGACACAGGGCAGGGCAGAGTTCACGGTACAGCACAAGGCACAGAGCAGGGTACAGGGCAGGGCACAGGGCACTTTTAGATCAAAAGGGCACCTATTTGGGACAGGCATAGGACAGGAAAGGGCACAGGGGAATGTCATTTTTAGGCCAAAAGGGCAGTTTTGGGCCCAAAGGGCACCTTTGGCACAGGCGGGGCACATAAGGCAGGTGATTTTTGTGCTAAATTTGGGACATTCCGGCCAAGAGGGCACTTTTCGGTCAAAAGGGCACTTTGGTCTCATGGGGGGGGCCGGGCCCCCTGCCCCCCTCCGGTGCGCCTATGTACTCGGGTCACGGTTTAACACCAGGTTGTGTACGTGACCGGAAGTACCCGCTGTGTCGTGCTGTTTTTCTCTATGACAACCATGAGATTTCGCTGTGTCGTGACCGTGAGACCTCGCTGTATCGTGACCGCATGGCCTCGCTGTATCCTAACCGGGAAGTTTCGCTATATCGCACCAGTACGGTCACGCTGTGTCGTGGCTGTGAAGTATCGCTGTGTCGTGACCGCGAGGTCCGCTGTGTCGTGACCGCGAGGTCCGCTGTGTCGTGACCGCGAGGTCCGCTGTGTCGTGACCGCGAGGTCCGCTGTGTCGTGACCGCGAGGTCCGCTGTGTCGTGACCGCGAGGTCCGCTGTGTCGTGACCGCGAGGTCCGCTGTGTCGTGACCGCGAGGTCTCGCTGTGTCGTGACGGTGAGGTCTCGCTGTGTCGTGACCGCGAGGTCCGCTGTGTCGTGACGGTGAGGTCCGCTGTGTCGTGACCGCGGAGGTCCGCTGTGTCGTGACCGCGAGGTCCGCTGTGTCGTGACCGCGAGGTCCGCTGTGTTGTGACGGTGAGGTCCGCTGTGTCGTGACGGTGAGGTCTCGCTGTGTCGTGACGGTGAGGTCTCGCTGTGTCGTGACCGCGAGGTCCGCTGTGTCGTGACGGTGAGGTCCGCTGTGTCGTGACCGCGAGGTCCGCTGTGTCGTGACGGCGAGGTCCGCTGTGTCGTGACCGCGAGGTCCGATGTGTCGTGACCGCGAGGTCTCACTGATTGTATCGTGGCCGGGGTCGGTGCGTGAGGTCAGGCTGTGGCTGAGGCCGGGCACCGTGTCGTGACCTCGGGTCCGGCTGGCTGCCAGCTGTAGACCGCGGTCGGTGTCGTGACCTGGGGTCAGGCTGACTGCCAGCTGTAGACCGCGGTCGGCGTCGTGACCTAGGGTCAGGCTGGCTGCCAGATGTAGACCGCGGTCGATGTCGTGACCTGGGGTCCGGCTGGCTGCCAGCTGTAGACCGCGGTCGGTATCGTGACCTTGGGTCCGGCTGGCTGCCAGCTGTAGACCGCGGTCGGTGTCGTGACCTGGGGTCCGGCTGGCTGCTAGCTGTAGACCGCGGTCGGTGTCGTGACCTAGGGTCAGGCTGGCTGCCAGCTGTAGACCGCGGTCGATGTCGTGACCTGGGGTCCGGCTGGCTGCCAGCTGTAGACTGCGGTCGGTGTCGTGACCTGGGGTCCGGCTGGCTGCCAGCTGTAGACCGCGGTCGATGTCGTGACCTGGGGTCCGGCTGGCTGCCAGCTGTAGACTGCGGTCGGTGTCGTGACCTAGGGTCAGGTTGGCTGCCAGCTGTAGACCGCGGTCGATGTCGTGACCTGGGGTCCGGCTGGCTGCCAGCTGTAGACTGCGGTCGGTGTCGTGACCTGGGGTCCGGCTGGCTGCCAGCTGTAGACTGCGGTCGGTGTCGTGACCTGGGGTCCGGCTGGCTGCCAGCTGTAGACCGCGGTCGGTGTCGTGCGGGACCGCTGGCCGCCAGCCGGGGCTCGGCCCAGGCGGCCATTACCGTGACGGTCGTGCTATTACAGCCGGTAATGAGCCGACCTCGGGTCCTGTCTGCTGCACGCGTGTCGACCCGGCCCGGCTGAGTACTGAGTCCACCCGCAGCCCTAGCTCGGTACTGTGCCGTTCTCACTCACGTCAACACCGCGTCAACATGCCAACTGTCGGCCCCGGTTCGGTAGAACTCAGTAGTGTTCCCCATCTGAACTGTCGGCCCCGGTTCGGTAGAACTCAGTAGTGTTCCCCACAACCCCCGGTCCCCGGCGGTGGGAACAGCATCTGAACTGTCGGCCCCGGTTCGGTAGAACTCAGTAGTGTTCCCCAGCTGAACTGTCGGCCCCGGTTCGGTAGTACTCAGTAGTGTTCCCCAGCTGAACTGTCGGCCCCGGTTCGGTATAACTCAGTAGTGTTCCCCATCTGAACTGTCGGCCCCGGTTCGGTAGTACTCAGTAGTGTTCCCCAGCTGAACTGTCGGCCCCGGTTCGGTAGTACTCAGTAGTGTCCCCCTGCTGAACTGTCGGCCCCGGCTCGGTAGTACTCAATAGTGTCTCCCCTACCGAGTTGTTGGTCCTGGCTCGATAGTACTCAGTAGTGTCCCCTGTCGGTTCGTCTCGGTAGTACTCAGTAGTGTCCCCTGTCGGCCCCGGCTCGGTAATACTCAGTGGTGTCCCCTGTCGTTTGTAGTGCCAAGCTCTACGTGGAAAGCCCCAGCGTTCACCGCAGCGATCAGCTCATCCGGAGCTTGGCACTACAAACGACTCTGCACTCTAGCACTTGCGGACTCTGACAACATCAGTACAGACAAATAGCCTACACCCACCTGAATTTCGATCCGAATGACACTAACAACGATTGCTAACACATTGTGGTTAACTGGCGTCAACTGTTAGTCGCATTGGTGTATAGGCGTACAGGCGTGTTAGTTGGATGAAGAACAACTGTCGGCAAATTTTGGTAATTTTCGAAAACTGAGCACAGTGGCAGTGCTAGTGCATGGCATCAGAGGGACGACAAACTGAGCACAGTGGCAGTGTGAGTGCATGGCATCAGAGGGACGACAAACTGAGCACAGTGGCAGTGTGAGTGCATGGCATCAGAGGGACGACAAACTGAGCACAGTGGCAGTGTGAGTGCATGGCATCAGAGGGACGACAAACTGAGCACAATGGCAGTGTGAGTGCATGGCATCAGAGGGACGACAAACTGAGCACAGTGGCAGTGTGAGTGCATGGCATCAGAGGGACGACAAACTGAGCACAATGGCAGTGTGAGTGCATGGCATCAGGGGGACGACAAACTGAGCAGTGGCAGTGTGAGTGCATGGCATCAGGGGGACGACAAACTGAGCACAGTGGCAGTGTGAGTGCATGGCATCAGAGGGACGACAAACTGAGCACAGTGGCAGTGTGAGTGCATGGCATCAGAGGGACGACAAGCTGAGCAGTGGCAGTGTGAGTGCATGGCATCAGGGGGACGACAAACTGAGCACAGTGGCAGTGTGAGTGAATGGCATCAGAGGGACGACAAACTGAGCACAGTGGCAGTGTGAGTGCATGGCATCAGAGGGACGACAAGCTGAGCAGTGGCAGTGTGAGTGCATGGCATCAGAGGGACGACAAACTGAGCACAGTGGCAGTGTGAGTGCATGGCATCAGAGGGACGACAAACTGAGCACAGTGGCAGTGTGAGTGCATGGCATCAGGGGGACGACAAACTGAGCAGTGGCAGTGTGAGTGCATGGCATCAGAGGGACGACAAACTGAGCAGTGGCAGTGTGAGTGCATGGCATCAGAGGGACGACAAACTGAGCAGTGGCAGTGTGAGTGCATGGCATCAGAGGGACGACAAGCTGAGCGGTGGCAGTGTGAGTGCATGGCATCAGAGAGACGACAAGCTGAGCAGTGGCAGTGTGAGTGCATGGCATCAGAGGGACGACAAACTGAGCACAATGGCAGTGTGAGTGCATGGCATCAGGGGGACGACAAACTGAGCAGTGGCAGTGTGAGTGCATGGCATCAGAGGGACGACAAACTGAGCAGTGGCAGTGTGAGTGCATGGTATCAGAGGGACGACAAGCTGAGCAGTGGCAGTATGAGTGCATGGCATCAGAGGGACGACAAACTGAGCACAATGGCAGTGTGAGTGCATGGCATCAGGGGACGACAAACTGAGCACAATGCTTTTATTTCGTAAATACACTTGTTTTGTGTTTGAATGGAAGCCTCTTTACCAACTCCGACCAATTTTTAGAATATGGGACAACGACAAGGGAGAAACTAACCAATTAGTGTAGAAAGGTAACAAGGATAGGGTGTGAGGCGGAGCAGAATGGATGTATCTGGTTGATATTGATATAGGAATGATTAGTGCAGCGCTTGATATTCTCAAGGCGCTTTCACCTCGTCCATTGTTCCACATAACCTCATCAAATATTCAAATTAAATAGTGCTAAATAGCATTAACCAAGGAGAACAATGCAATAACAGCACGGCAACGACACACGATTTGATGGAAATGGGCCGAACGACCGCCACCGCACTGTAGTGTCGTGATGGGCCGAACACCCGCCACTGCACTGTAGTGTTCAGGGTCAGTGACCTGTCAGTGACCTGAAACGGTGGCCAGCAGGTGAGGTGACCGCAGCAGCTCAAAATTCAGCCACGTGTGTGTCAACAGCGAGAGGGACGAAGCACATGCGACTGGGTCGACGTAATACGTGATCGCCCAATGATTAATACCGCTGGCCTCATTCAAAGGCCGGTTTCAATTTTTAGGGGGGGGGGGGAGGTAGCTGACTGCTCGAGCAAGATCTATTCCAGCAAGATCTACTCATGGAGGGCCAGAACCGCCCATGCTCGAAAGGCATCCTATTAGGAAGAAATAAAGCAACAATGAACTAATCGAAGCTGTGGTGATTGCTCAGAAAGAGGGCGTTGGGAGTTCGCAATCTCGTGTCGGAGATATTGGCCTTTTTGGAGATCCTGAGGTGAAAGACATTATTTTACATCACAAACGGGTTTATATGACTGTACCACACCTGAAAGTTGAAATACATTTTCATCAACCACCCGTGTTTGCCAACAACACAGTTTGTTTATGATCGGTGTTAACCAGGTAGGACGTGACTGCCATATTTTTACTTGTCAGTACGATAGAATATCTGTAGATTGGTTTCTAAGGTGGTTCACAGGATTTGTTGTTATTTGGGTTTAAGGGCGCTTCGACCAAAGCGTGATCATTTAGCGCCCATGTTCACAGGATTTGAGAAAAAGCTCGAACACCAAGTATATTAACGTGATTAAGATGATGTGACCACTCGCTTCCGCTGCAAATTCTTACCTTGCAGTTGGTAAACAATGGCTTCCGTTGCCGTTTGGTCGTGTCGTGCATGTGCAAAATTCAATGACACCGAAAGCACCTCCGAGTAGGGTAATATATAATGAAGAACAATTCGAATTTTCATACACAAAATGGAACCTAATCTAACCTAACCTAGCCTAGCCGGTTCATTCGCATTATAAGTCACTAACCAGATCGTGAGAAAAAAGTTCGAATACCATGCTTATTAAAGTGATTAAGATGATGTGACCACTCATTAGCACGACCACGCACACTCATTACAACGAGACGCTGGCGTAGTGTAGCTCAAAGTGGACTACGACTTGTGGGTCAGTAACGTGTGGTCCTCTCAGCGTCAACTGGGAGAAGGGGCCTGATGGTGGGCGCTTCAGGTGGAAGCGCTTCATCAGGTCCCAGATTCTGCCGATATGGGTGAACCTATTCAATTACGACGCGAAAGACTGCCAAGAGTTTGGGCGTGCTGTTCGAATCGTGTACCAGCAGTGTTTCTGTGATTGTCTGTATGCTGATGTGTGCTTCACACACGCAGCTTTTGTACTGTTTGTAGGCGCGGCGCCGGGCGGCGACTGCCATTTAATAATCCGAGGTCCACCACGGCGCTGCTGTCCTTTTCCAGGTTTATTACTTTTCGGGACTGAGCCGTGTGCTGCTCAGCTGGTGGCACTTAGTCTTGTTTCCATTTTATTATTCTCTGATCTCGCGAGGCTGAGGTCCACCTGATACTCGAATTTTGTGCAATCCGCTCTTTTGAAGTTCCAAGATAGTCTGAATAATTTGGTGTGGTGGATGGTGTCCGCGCTGAGCCTAATTATTATATGGTAGCAGGATGAGCGTGTGTGGGGGGAATTATTTTTTTAGGCGTGCCGGACCATGAAGGTCATTTGCGCCGCCTTTGGGATGAGTGTGCAGTGTTTATTGCTTTGTTTTATACAGCGGCCTGACACAAAGCCATTCTCCCGCGCCATGCCACGCCGCCGGAGTGTGTTCGCTGCCGCGTGTAGGCGCAATAACAGGCGTATCCGTCGCCGGAGTGTGTTCGCTGCCGCGTGTGGGCGCAATAACAGGCGTCTCCGTCGCCGGATTGTGTTCGCTGCTGCGTGTAGGCCGCAATAACAGGCGTCTCCGTCGCCGGAGTGTGTTCGCTGCTGCGTGTGGGCGCAATAACAGGCGTCTCCGTCGCCGGAGTGTGTTGCTGCCACGTGTGGGCGCAATAACAGGCGTATCCGTCGCCGGAGTGTGTTCTCTGCCGCGTGTAGGCGCAATAACAGGCGTCTCCGTCGCCGGAGTGTGTTCTCTGCCGCGTGTAGGCGCAATAACAGGCGTATCCGTCGCCGGAGTGTGTTCGCTGCCGCGTGTAGGCGCAATAACAGGCGTATCCGTCGCCGGAGTGTGTTCGCTGCCGCGTGTAGGCGCAATAACAGGCGTCTCCGTCGCCGGAGTGTGTTCGCTGCCGCGTGTAGGCGCAATAACAGGCGTCTCCGTCGCCGGAGTGTGTTCGCTGCTGCGTGTAGGCGCAATAACAGGCGTATCCGTCGCCGGAGTGTGTTCGCTGCTGCGTGTAGGCGCAATAACAGGCGTATCCGTCGCCGGAGTGTGTTCTCTGCCGCGTGTAGGCGCAATAACAGGCGTATCCGTCGCCGGAGTGTGTTCTCTGCCGCGTGTAGGCGCAATAACAGGCGTATCCGTCGCCGGAGTGTGTTCTCTGCCGCGTGTAGGCGCAATAACAGGCGTCTCCGTCGCCGGAGTGCCAGCGCACCCATCCGGCCAGTCTGCCTGTGATTTACAGCCGGCCCGGGACAATCGTGGTGACGGCGGGCCGCATGGTAGCCAGACCACAGACGGCCACAAATGCCATCAATCCGTGAGGCTCTGCCGCCGTCAAAGACATCTGGGCGCGCGGTTTTTTGTACCGGGAACGGAGCCGCCAATGTTCTGTTCCGCCGCTGTGGCCGACAGTTGACACGGCGCGGCGTTTTTGCCGCAGGACGGTGCGAACTGCCGCAGTCGGGGGGACTTCGGTCACGCTGTGTAATCGGCGCACGCCGGGTGCCGGTCGGCACTGTGGTGAAATGGAGCTCGGGTCATGTGGCACGTGCCGTGGTACCGACCGACCAGTCTCTGACACGTACTGCTATGTATGCTGACACGCCTGACGGCCCGCAATGACTCCGGACGTCCTGCAATGAGTCGCCACAGTGCACGCGGCAACACAGCTGCTGCGTTAACTGGACCTAGCTCAGCCACGCGGCAACAGCTGCTGCGTTAACTGGACCTAGCTCAGCCACGCGGCAACAGCTGCTGCGTTAACTGGACCTAGCTCAGCCGCGCGGCAACAGCTGCTGCGTTAACTGGATCTAGCTCAGCCGTGCAGCAACAGCTGCTGCGTTAACTGGACCTAGCTCAGCCACGCGGCCACGAAGGGGACGCGTCTCTGAAAGTCGAGGCTGTCAATACCACCAAAAGAGGCGGCTGGTTCACTAGCTCGATTGCTCCATCGCTCCATCAACTTGATCGAATGTCGACATCGTTCCTGTGGATCTCCGGTCGGCACGTGATGCACCCGCCGCCGGCTCCGCGACCGAGGTCCGACTCTGGCCAGGGGAGGCGCCTGCGGACCGTCTATCGGCCATGATGCGCCAAGACTCCACGCCGCCCCAGGCCGTGCCAGGAGAGCCCCCGTCGGCCAATATCGGACCGACATCGGACTGACACGTGTCGACCGGCCGCCGCCCGCCCTCCACCGGCCCATTTCCGCACGACGGAAGCGACGAGCGCGGCGTGCCGGCGGCAGCGACGACGCGCCTGCCGACGCTTTGTTTTTCTCCGCGCCGTCGCACCATGTCCACATAAAACGGCCGCATTGTCAGACCACGTCCACAATGCCATCCTGGGACGCCGACAATGCACAATGGCGAGATACGGCGATGATCTATCGGCTCAAATCGGCATTGTTCTCGGCCGGCAGACGTGGAAAGGGGAGCCGGCGCAGTGGAGCGTGTCCGCGCTTCCCGCGACGGGAGCCTCGTCAGCCCAGCGGCGATCGTCAGACCATTCTGGCGTCGTGCGGGACAGCCGCCGACGACCATTCCGGACGTCTGCGCAGCGCCCTGGGCTCGTGTTCAAGCGGAACCGCGTGAACTTCTCCAGCGCCCTGGACTCGCGTTCAGACGACACCGCGTGAACTTCTCCAGCGCCCCGGACTCGTGCTCAGACGACACCGCGTGAACTTCTCCAGCGCCCCGGACTCGTGCTCAGACGACACCGCGTGAACTTCTCCCCGGGCGGCATTATTTAACAAGGTGACCAAGTGCAGCCGGCCTCAGTAAGCTGGTGCTACCAATCAGGGCTTATCGAGTTTGGAGCGAGGTCAGATCCGCCGCCAACTCCACCCCAGAGGCTGGGTTCGTCCTGACCTCAGAGAACTGGCGGTGAGCCCAGATTTGGCCGCGGCGGTATCGAAGAATTGGCGTAGAGGTCGGGGTTTTCCGCCGCAACACAAGTCGGGATGGAGGCTAGACTCGTCTGTCCCACCCTCAGACTCGGGATGGGAGGGTGTGCGGGTAGGAGAGGAGCAAAGCCCGGATACTGGCCAGACCGGTTGTCCTGGCCGCAGAGGAAATACATCACCAGGTCACAGGAAGCGGCGACAGCTTGGAAGTCCCTTACTGTGCGTGCAGTCTAATGCAACAGCATCGCAGTGGCAACATCAGCTTATATGGGGGCAACGCCAACTTTAAAATAATACACGGTATTTATGCACGTGTAGTAACACCAACCTACCCGAACGTGTTAAGGAGGCCACAATTTGCAGCACTAGCTCAGTCGACAATCCTCCACTGGTGTCGATGGCTGGCGCCGGGCAGGACAGGGGCGTCAGCGACACGCCGCAGCTGGCGCGCCGGAACAGCGGCGCGCACCACTTCGGCACGACTTCGGGCCAGCCGGCCGCCGATCGCGTCTCCATCTGCACAGCGTGCCAATTAGTCCGGATACCGGAGGCCGGCCGGCGGCGATATCAATCAGCGGTGATCACGTACAGCAGGCCGAGCTGGCAGAACGAGGTCGACCCTGTACACTTCCCGCCCTTTTTGTGCCGCTGGCCGGACGCAATCGGGCGCATCCATCAGCTGATGCGCTTCCTGCACTGCTCACGACCGAGACCGGCCGCCAGCCGGCACCGTCCTACCCGTCCGTACTGTCGCAGCAGCCGTCAGCCTATGTCGCAGCAGCCGTCAGCCCTGCCGCACCACCCGTCCGTACTGTCGCAGCAGCCGTCCGCCATAATCGTTCTTGCTGCCACGCCCGCCGCGCGTACTATCGCACAATCGTCTCGCTGCCAGTTCGCTGGTCGATTCGTGAGGAACAAATCGGCCTCAGTCAATCTGCCTGCCAGTGGGACTGGGCTACACAGATTGATCGGTGAGTAATGTATGGAGCAGGACCGGGACGTTCTAGTCGTGTGACAAAGCGCGGGCCACCGTGTCGGCCGTAGTCAGCTCAAGTTCAGGTGGGCTCCATCTAACTGTACGCCGTCGGCCCGTGACTTATGCCGTGACGTGGCGTGTGCAGCTTATGCCGTGACGTGGCAAAGTGACCTTCCCGTGACCAGACAAGCGGCTTATGCCGTGACGGGGCAGTGACCTTCCCGTGGCTGGCCGCCGGCCCGCACTTGCCATTAGCTTGATTCTCAGCCGAGACACCGTAACTTGGGCCGATTTTATGCCTCTATCTGCCGGACTAATCTAGTTTCTCCCGTATCGGCTCACTGCCCATAAAGCCGAGCATAAATACGCTGGAAGACCGCATTCATCTCCCGCTAAATCACGCAGCCGACTATAAAATACTCCCCGCGGCATTAATACAAATTTTATTCCATCTCTGCAAAAGCTCCCCGTCGTATATCATCAGCTCATACAAAACCGACAATGCGGTCTTCCCCGTGGCGGCGCGGCGGTAATAGATTCAGCACGTCGCTCGTCACACATCCATTCACGCGGCGTGTCCGCCGGAGACAAGGCCGCCGGGAGAGGAGATGCACCGTCGACCTGCAGCCCCACATCGGCACAGAGATCCGGCGGCCACAGTCGGCATCGAGCCAGACCAGACCTGCTGGTCACCGGCGACACGTGACCACACCAGACCAGACCGGACCCGTTGGTCTGGTCTGGTCTAACCTAACCTAACATAACCGACTGGCTGACCAAATGGTGGCGGGCCAAGTCGGACTTGCTCGTCACAACTGATCACGCGTGCTGGTAACGGATGACCAGAAGCACTGGGCTCACGATCGCCGGACATGCTGGCCACGACCAACCGGACCACTTCCGACAGCACTCGCACGCAGACGGCACACAGCACAATCGCACCTCACTCACACTAAGCACAGCTCACTGTTACACGGCAATAAATGCTGCTGTGACGCGAAATACCGAGTTGGCGAGATCATACGGTGGCAGCGCCTCACGGCTCCACTGACTAGCACAAGCTACACATGGAAGACTACAAAACACATGGACTCGAGAGGCGCGAACGACAACGCCAACAGCCGCCGAAGCGGCGGCACGGCCTGGCGGAAATTGGTCTAGTCACAGTCACGGTCATCATCCGAGTCGAGGTCTGGATCACAGGCCGCGCGGCTGGCAGCTGGCGGCTGGCAGCTGGCAGCTGGCGGCTGGCAGCTGGCGGCTGGCAGCTGGCGGCTGGCGGCTGGCAGCTGGCGGCTGGCAGCTGGCGGCTGGCAGCTGGCAGCTGGCGGCTGGCAGCTGGCAGCTGGCGGCGGGCAGCTGGCGGAGGGCGTCTATACAGTGCCAGCAGAGCAGCAGCGGCAGCAGCGGCGACGGCGGGGGCGGGAGCGGCAGCGGCGGGAGCAGGCACACACGTCTACAGAGCCTCGTGACTGGTCCGGATCTTCAGGCCCCCGTTCCTGGAAACATTTCCAGCATTATCAGCAGTCGGTTAGGAGGGGAGGACACGAGGAACGATATATATATATTGAGGATGAGGAAAGGAGGGAGGACGAAGCAAGATAAAGGGTGAGATACGGAGGGATGGAGGGGAAGGGGAGGCAAGCAAGGGAGAGGAATAGAAGGAACAGAATGAAGGAGGAAGACAAGGACGAATTTTCTCTCTCCAGATATAGAGAGAGAGAGAGAGAGAGAGAGAGAGCGAGAGCGAGAGCGAGGCGAGGCGAGAGCGAGAGAGGCGAGGCGAGGCGAGGCGAGGCGAGAGCGAGAGCGAGCGAGGCGAGAGCGAGGCGAGGCGAGGCGAGAGAGAGAGAGAGAGAGAGAGAGAGAGAGAGAGAGAGAGAGAGAGAGAGAGAGAGAAATATACAAGAGATAAAGAGAGAGAAATATACAAAGAGACAAAAGACAAAGACAGAGGCACAGACAGCGGCACAGAGAGAGAGTGAGACAGATGCAAAGACAGGGCCAGAGACAGAGAGACCGCCAGAGGACATGTCACAACAGCTGCAGTGCTCAGCGCTCATCCCTTGGTTGGTTATTGGTTTACGACACGTCAACCGTTGAGTCATATAGCGTCGCCAATCTCTCACGCCGATTGGTCGCGGGCGAAGAGTAGCGACAGGTAAGACTCGAACCCACAATCTTTCGATTGTGAGACGAGCATCTTACCCCTAGACCCTCAGCGCTCATCCCTCTGATCGACCCGACCCACCTGACGACCCCGGCGCCTGCCTCCGACCCGACGCTGGGCATGCGTGTGCGCAGCGGCCTGTGCGAGCTGCCGACCCGCGTCAGGGTGCCCATCTGCGGCGTGCCAGAGTGCATGCGTCCCAGCGCGTTCATGTAGTCGGCGATCAGCAGCGTCAGCTCGAGGATCTGCCGGCAGGGCAGGGCAGGGCGCAGACAGTCATCCAGGCTGACACAACGCTGCAGCCGACACAGACTGCTGAAAAGGCAGCCGACAGACTGTCTGTTGGCAGTCCACCGCAGCCGACATACACACCGTAATAACACCGCAGCCGACAGACTGCTGTAAGGGGTGAACAACACCGCAGCCGAGACTGCTGCAGCGGGTGAACAACACAGCAGTGAAGACTGCTGTAAAGGGTGAACAACACC